>JAGFMF010012151.1:1538237-1555361 GCA_019455555.1 Galemys pyrenaicus | reverse complement strand
TCTCTCTCTCTAATGTTCTCTCTCTCTAATGTTCTCTCTCTCTCTAATGTTCTCTCTCTCTCTAATGTTCTCTCTCTCTCTAATGTTCTCTCTCTCTCTCTCTCTCTCTCTCTCTCTCTCTCTCTCTCTCTCTCTCTCCCCCCCTGAAAGGGAAAATATAAGAGTCCAAAACTGCAGCAGTGGCTGCCTCTATTTGTTCCAGTCGTTCTAAAGCTAACACACAGTACTTCAGCAGAATGACACTTCAAATCCACCAGCCTGGGCCCCTTGCAAGAAGCTCCCGCCGGCCCCAGAGGGAGAGTGGCAGAAGCCTGTGCTGGGTGGACAGCAGCCACAGGGCTGGACCCGCGGGGAGACGTGAGAGGCCTGGCGGGAGCGGTGCTGGGCAGGCTGGCCAGAGGCACATCACTGTAGGCATCGCAGCGCGGCTTCTCCTAGAAGCAGATGACTTCACCCACCACGCCGAGCCCCACCAGCACCGCCGGCTCCTTCCCCGTTCGAGTGCGGGGCAGAGGGGTGGGGCCGGCTGCCCTGGGGTTAGCCAGCCAGGCTCAACCGCAGGCAGGGAGTGGACGGTGACGCAAGGCTGACTCCACATCTGGCCCGTGGTTGGGACCTCACACCCTGACAACAGTCCGGGCAGTTCAGCAAGGAGGTGTGGAGCCCCACGGTCCCCGTCTGTAGAGTGGGACGGCGGAGTCGCCCCAGGACCGTGCCCAAGCCTACAGCCAAGAGGCAGTGAGGAGAGAACGCTGTGCGGCCAGCTCCTCCTCAACACCGCGCCCGAGACCACGAGACTGACTCACTCCCCACACAAGACCCGAGCCCCTGGAAGCTCAAGGCATCCAAGGAACTGGCATCACAGCAGAGGAGGCTCGGGAGCCAGGAGCTGGGCTGGCTGCTCTCTCCTCTCCCTGCCGGGGAGGACACAGAAGAGCCGGCTGTCCCTCTGCGGCCCGTGCTGAGGTGGCGCCATGGTCAGGGAAGAGAATCAAGGGCGCGCGCACCCGGCTGAGCCCGCGGCTCCCTGTCTCCGCCCCTGCTCAGTGGCCCTGGCCCGGCCACCACGGGGCGGCCTGGGTGCTGCTGTGGGCCTCAGTGAGTGGTGCTGGGGACAGCAAGGAGAGAAAAGGGGGCCCACCACGCAAGGCTCCATCACCAAACCACCAAGCAAGATATTTCCATTCATGAGTTCATCCAGCCTAAACACGCATCTAATCCCTGGGAACTGAGTTCAAAAAGGCTCCCAGGAGGGAGAAAGTCACAGCTCAGTTCAAAGGCAGAAGGGGCCAGGCATTGCCACCTATCAGCGAGTGGCCATCAGCAGAGTCCAGGAGCTGCCCATACTCACCATCTCCAAGCCAGCAGGGGCAGCTTCTTTAAGGGCCCGGGGCCCCCCACCATCGCTCTCAGCCTGCCCAGCCTCCTCCTCGCCTGGGCCCGGGGCAGAAGCGGAGGGGCCCTCCTGGCTGCTGGGTGCAGCCTCCCTCTCCACAGGGGCCCTAACTTGACTCAGCAGCAGCAGCGGTGGACTAGAGATGGGGGAGCCATGCCGGGATGGATGTGCCTTCTCGTCAAGCAGACCCTGCCCTCTGCCAGAACCTCCAGAGGCCCAGTGTCCAGAGAAGCAGGGAGGAGGGAGGAGGGGTTCTGCAAAAAGAGCTCGCCGCCAAGTGGCCCAGCCATGATCAGCATTGCTGCCACTCGCAATGGGGTTGAGGGCCAGTCTTGGGCCAGTCTGAGCTCAGGGACGCAGAGGATTCTTGCTGCACAAAGGCAGGTTGGCTGGAGTCAGAGCGCCAAAGGTGCTTCCTGGGCAGAGTGATTTCACAATCCAGAAGCATTTGTGAGCTCTTCTGAGAGACTAGGTTGCCTTGGGGACATTAAGCAAATCCCCCCAAAAAGGAAGGAGAATTCCCCTTTGGCTGCTGCTTGACTGATGTTTTCTAGAAAATGTATAGTACAGGAAGGCAGCCCCTTGAGAAGCTAATCTCACTTTAAGGTGACACGAGGCGAGCATTTTCCCCATAGGCGTCCGTTCCTTCCTACTCAACAAGGGCAGTCCTGACTCCTGTGGCTCTTGCGCAGCCCTGCCAACCTCTTCCAAACACACTTGGCGCGGTACTGGACTTTGTGGTGAAAAACAGCAGCGCTGGACTTGGCGTGTGCTCGGCACCCAGCGGGAACCCTGCATCCTGCTTCTGCGCTCCAGGCGTGGGACCCCAGCTGTGGTTCCCTTCACCTCCGGTGTCCCGGGGAGAGACAGAGAGGACAGCCACTGGGCCCCAGTCTTCCTGCGTCACCAGGTGCCAGGTGTTCCACGTGCCCTGTGCTACTGTCACCCTGCAAAGTGAACCCCCATTTTGCAGACAAGAAAGCTTAAGTCCAGGGGGCAAACGTGCCCCAGGCCACACAGGGAGTAAGTGCCAGTGTCGGGACACAGCCGGGGCCCCCAGAGCCACACGAGCTGTGGGCAAGAGCTGGCAAGCCCAAGACCTGCTTTCTCCAAGGAAGTCCCCCCTGGCAGCCATCTGTTTTCAGGCTTCCAGAGAAAATGAGGGGCCACCAGGAAAGAGGCCTCTGGCCTCAGGATGGCAGAGTGAGAGGCCAACACAGGCCTGTGGGTGGCCCCCTTGCCTCCTGCGTCCGGCCTCGGTGCTGAATAGCCTCTCTCATCTACTTACCCTGCTCCCCACCCGACCTCTCACCACTGCCCTTTGCCCATTCAGAAGGTCTTCTCTGGAACCCCACTCACTCGGAAGTTGGCTCACCCAAAAGAAATGATGCCCACAGGGAAGCATTACGGTACAACGAGAGGCAGTGATTTCAGCCACCCAGCTACAAAGCCCGTGAGGTTTTATTGTATCTTTGTTTGAAGACAGAGCTGGCAGAAGGAGCTCTCCCCGTAGGTCCAGAACCCTGGGCTCCAGTCCCAGCTGACTGTGATCGTGGGGAGGCCCCGGAGCGCCCCTCTGAGGCTCACTATGCTCATCTCTGACTACCCTGTCGGCGCTGATGCCTCCTGAGCCCAGCGAGGACACCGCCACAAACCAGGACAAGGTTGCAGCTGGGATGTGGGCTCGAGGAAGTGGCTGCAATTGGGGTCTGCGCCCTCAGGTCCATCCAGGGCTCATCTCCTCTCCAAAGGGAGCCCCAGGAGAAGCGCAGGTGTGTGGCTGCACAGTTCCCACAACTCTTGGCTCCTTGGGGTCACCTGCTGACCACGCTGCTACCAAACCCTGGCGTGGGGCACTGGGCCCACAGGGTAGGAGCCGGGCACCCTGACAGAGTGGTTAGGAGGAGCACTTGAGCCCAGGACACGGGTTCTGGGGTCCCAGCCGCAGTCCAGCTTAGGTGTGTGACCCTCACCAAGTTCTTCACTCTCTGAGAGTCAATGCCCTTCACCTTCAAGTGGGAACAACAGTATCTGCCTTGTGGGGCTCCTGGACAGAGTGAAAACACATAAAGTCTCAGCACAGAGTCTGGCACATATAAGGGTCCAATAGATCACAGGCTTAACCCCAAAATATTTAGCAGCCTTGGGCCTGGCCAAGGGTCACTCAAGAACCTAGATCACTGCTGTTCATCAGGAAAATAATGCAAGTCACAGATAAAATTTTTGTGTAGAAGTTGCCTTTAAAAAAGTAAAAAGGAACAAGTAAAATAGTAATAATATTTTCTTTGCTCCATTATGCCCAAAATACTGTTGCTTCAAAGTGCAATGAAGAGCCTCCCTGGTGGCACAGTGGGTTAAGCAACACACTATGAAGCAAATCGCAGCCACTGCAGCACGAGTTCGATCCCTGCTGCCGGCCGGGGAGGGGACCCACACGGCGCAGCAGACCTCTCCTGCCTTGCCCGCTGCTCCCTTCAGCAGTGTGTTTCAGTCCATCTGCCTGTTCTGTTCCCGGCTCTGTCTCTGGTGAATCCTCTCACCTGACTCTGGCCTGTACCCCAGCTCTTGTATGCATAAATAAAATATTTAAAAAAAACAACAACAAAGTGCAAGAACTATAAAAATTATTCATGGGCTATTTCGTATTCATGTTGTCATGCTATGCCTGAAACCCGGTGTGTGTTCTACACTGACAGTGCCTGTCAACTCAGATGCTACATTCTCCTCAAACGCTCGGTCAGTATTTAGAGCTCATAAAATTTACAGCAGCAAAAGTAAATTCACATACCCACATTGATCCAAACATCTTTAAAAGTTTTCCACTAATTGCTTTAGTCCTTGGGTCTGCTTTTTATAGTTTTCTCTCTGTCCCGCTGACAGGCTGTACTAGGTTTTTTGCTTTTTAAATTAAATTTAATGTCACACTTTTAATAAAAAAAATACCCTTCTCAGTTACTCTAGTCACATTTTAAGTGTTCAAAAGCCTCTCTGGGGCTACTGTCTTGGACAATGTAGATTCGGGTGTCACAGGAAACCGAGACCCCCAAGGGGGCCACACACTCGGGGCCACCACAGCAAAACAGACCCTTCTCTGGGGCTGGCGACATGGCTCCACCACAGGTGAGAGGCACCCCTGAGGGCCGGCGCAGACTGCGAATCCCACTGAGCACCGCGCCCCAAACTCCATCTGAGAACGAGTCCCTTGGGCTGCCCTGCGCTCGGGAGGCCCCGTCTCTCACATGGCAGCGCCTCACAAGGCTCCGCTCACAGACAATTCGTGGAACGTCCAGTCAGCAGTGACCAGGGTGCTTGCCAACGGGCCAGAGAGCCTTCTTCTCAACGCACCAGCCGACAGCTGACTGTCTTGCACGCGTGCCAGAGATATCTGGATCTGAGGGGGGAGCGCAGGCAGGAGCCGGCAGGGAGGGGAGCGGCAACACAAGGACTCAAAAGAGCCAGGCCCTGGGCAGTCCCTTCGTGCAGGCCAGCAGGCGCCTCGCCCTCCGCGGGCAGCCCTGGAGGGCATGCTGGGCCAGGCAAGGCCCCTGGAGTTCAGAGCCGGGACGACACGGCCTCTTGCTCTGACCAGGGACAGTGTTACCCGGCGGGACAGGGAAGAGCTCCAAAAAGAAAAGGAGGCTTGTGAGTCCTCTGGGTAACAGGCTGCCCGCTGTCAGGAGCCCAGACAAGACAGTTAGGGGCGCGCCGAGCATGCGTGCACAGGCATCTCCTCAAAAAAAGTGAGAAAAATCAAAGCAGACAACAAAAAGAACATAGAAATAAATTTGGTTGATCTTATATACATTTGATCTCTGAATATCGACAAATAAGTAAAATCTTTGATAATCGACTTGTGCAGAGAAACACAGGCTCGGGTCAGCAGGAGTTCTTGCTTCCTTGATGCTATATCTCCAGCGCCCCACTCACACGGGGCGGGGGAGGGATGGAGGGAGTGTGAAACAGGAGGGGAGGGCTGACTTCAAACCATCCTCTAAACTGAGGGTCATTCAAATATTCATCTTCGCATGGGTCACCTGGCCCAAGCTTTGCACGGGTCACACTTTCCACACAGAGAAGTTCTGAACATTCAGTTCAAAGACATCTACACATTAATCACTTACGTGCACGGGTTCCAAAGTGTCCCCAGACTGCGTGGGACCTCTCTGTCCAAGCCACAGCAAGGAGGGGTCAGCACAGCAAACCCACGGCCACCACAAGCACAAGCTGTGTGGGTCTCAGCAGCAGGCCCCCAACTCCCCCAAACCCAGCAGTCAGACTCTGGCTTGGGGTGGACAGAAGCAGCCCTCACTTCCCCCTGGGCGTCGTCACCACCATCCACAAAGACGCCACAGCCACACAGGTCCCTCTTCCAATTGAGAAGGGCTGGGGGGCAACAGAATCGCGTTGTGCCAGGCCCAGAAAATGAAGCTGCCTGTTCGGTAGCGTTTATTACCTACATTTCATTTCTGCTTAATAAGACAAGTAAAACGCTCCGCTTGAAGGCCAGCTGACCACAGGACACACATTTCCAGATTAACAGCTGTTAGAGATGTTTCCAGCAAGCAAATGACCTCTCTGTGATGTCTATAATTACACCCACAAAACACATAAATCTCAATACACTTTTAATAAGCAGTTAATACTCTGATATAAAATATTTACATCTCAACCAAATTCATTCTACTCGGAGAAGCCCTGGTTTACCGAGTTATTAAATCCGTCGCCATCAATCAGTCACCCCAGCCAAACAGAGAGCCGAGGAGCTCGAGCGAGTTTCCGACCCATTCTGGGCGTGGACTGACGCCTCTCTAGCCCGGAGTCTAGATCTCACCGGACCTCTATCCGCCCTTCGCCCCCGACCGCCGGACGTCATCCTGGGGAGGGGCGGGGCCACCCTTCGCAGCACCCAACACAGGAGCCAGCGCAGGGCCAGGCTTCCTGCACCCTCGCACCAGCTTTGGCCCGACGAGCCGAGCCGCGAGGATCTCTGACGGGCCCCGGGCAAGCGGTCAGGAGCGGGAGACACCATGGTGCTCACAACACAGGCCCCCCCCCACCTAGCAGCCCAGGCAGCTCGGCATCACCTCTGAAGCCTACTCAGCCAGCACACACCCCACCTCTCGAGGCAGCTGGACCCCACAGCCGGCCCCTGGGATGCCATTCTCTCACCCCACCCAATCCAGCTGCAATTTCTATTAACCCTTCTTCGAGTCACATCCAGATTTGCCCCCTTCCTTCACGTCTACTGGCCCACACTCACTATCTGCTCTCCCTGCCCCGATCACTGTCCCAGCTCCTGCCTGGCCCCCCCAGCCTTGAGGCCACGGAGCTAGCAGGGGCAGCTCGCCACACCAGAGCCCCTGCCTGACCTTGGCAGGCTGGCGAAGCCAAAGGGCTCCACCGAGAGGAGCACTTAGCACGTGTAGAAACGACACAGCATGGCAAATGAAACCAGCTACACTGAGTTCGCTTTTTAGATTCGTGGCATGTGATATGTGTGCATGAAAGCATACAATTTTGCAGGTACTCTATTTCAAACCAGTGATGAGGACAAATGTTTCAAGAGATCTGTAATAGTTTTAACGTGGAACAAAAGCATCTGTAATTTCCACTGTGAGTAAACTCACAGGTGGCCACACAGTCCCGTTCATTCCTCCTCCTCTCTCCATCCCACCTCTCTCTCCTAGAACATCAGCTCCTTGAGGACAGTTTTTTGTCTGTTTTACTCAGTGATATCTGCCCTGGCTCCTAAAGCAATGCCTGCAGAGGAGAGCAGGAATTCAGTTACTCGCTGGATGAAGAATGAGTGACTCAGTGGACGAATGAACAAGCGCACGGCATCCTTGACAGCCTCACCGACACAAGTCAGTGCCCCCTGATCAGGTCTCTGGCCTCCAGACCTGACACCATCCTCCCTACTCCTAAGACTTGTCAGGCGCTCCATCATCTCTGAAGGAAGCCAGCTTCCCTACAGGACCCTCAAATGCCCTACACATTTTGGTTCCTGCCTCTCCAGAGCCACATCTCGGTCTTTCATCCCAAAGGGCCCCATCCCTCTGCACCTGCCTGTTTTGCCACTTTGCAGTCTCCCATTTGTGTCTCTCTGGGAGACCCCATTTGGTTCAGTTTGCCTTCTGGTCCTGGCATCCAGCTCTGCTCCAGCCTGGGGCCCAGCCAGGGCCTAGGGACTGCTCAAAAGACGAACCAAATGAGCAAATGGACCCATGGATGAACCAGGGGAAGCCAGCCAGGCCACCACACAGGCAGCAGCTCACTGACACCAGGCACCCGCCCCGGGTGGGGCCTGTCACCCTGGCTCCCGACTGAGCATTCACTGGGGACCCACAGAAGCTAGCTTTCAGTTTGAAGAGATAATCCAGCTAATAACAGGATTAGTTCGGGCACATCCCCTAGACCATACGCTTGAAACCTCTACCTGGGCAAACCTTTGGCTGGCCTCTGCCAGCATCTCTACCTCACCAACCACAGGCCCTTCCCCATCATACACTGCGCCACAGCTCTGCCAAGTCACCCATGGGGCCAGAGGCAGGGCTTGGAGATGAGCAGCCTGACGTGGGAGGCCCCGGTGTCCCCAGTGCCACAAGTCCCCACTGCACAGCCCTGCCAACCTCTACTCTTGTGACACACCTGCTCTTCCCTGTGCCAAGAAGTGATTATGCAGGCAAGGCAGGAAAGGGGAACCCCAAGAGGGCAAACACCAGTGGCTCTCACCTGACAAGTGACATGTGGTGGCACCTGGGGAAGCAGCTCCAGAACTGTACCAAGCCCACAGAGGACAAAGGCACAGCCATGGCATTTCAGAGGCCAGCATTCAAGGGCTGTGTCCAAGAAGGTCCCAGGTAGGAAGTTCTGGCTTCTGTGAACTCATACACATCTCAATCTTTTAACAGCCCCCTTAAAATCATGAACTGACTACAGAAGACCCAAGGCCAGGAGCGAGCTATGCAGGAACCACAGAAAGGGCTTACGGGGATGGTACTGGCCAATGGCCATGAGGCAGAAGCAACTGAAACAGTCAAGTTGGAGCTAGGACCAGAGGGAATTAGGCGCACCCAGAAAGTGTGATGATCCAGGACTACCCAACTGCAGACTCCTGCTACTGTCCTCATTCCTACACAGTAAGACCCCAGAGCAGTCATCAGAGCTGTGCTGGCCAGTAGAGCAGCTGCTACCCTGACGGCCCCATGAAGTCACTTACAGTCAAATGAGCGCTAATGAAAATTAAACATTTGGTTCCTCCATCGTACTAGCTACATTTTCAGTAACCGCATATGGCTAGTGGCTGCCAGACTGCACAGACTAAAACGCCAGCTATCACTTTGAAGAAATGCCCTTCAACCTTCTCAGAGGTGTGGCTGACAGGAGCTGGGGAGGATGGCACCACACCCAGTGTAGGAACCTGAGCATACACCCAGAGCACAGGCTGCAGGTACACGCTGTATGAATAATGATCTGTTTTGTAACTAAAACTCTTGCTTTGAACTGAGATTCCTGCCCCATATGCCCGTATGAGAGCCAGACACTGATGCCATCAGCTGAGCCAGGGTTGAGATAACCAAGAAGCTGATGACAAGCTCTGGGAGCTGAACATGGTGAATACCTAAAGCATTAACTATGGTGGGCTGTTTGCTTATGACTATTCTGTGTAACTCAGTACAAGATGGCAACACAGTTTTCAGGGCACCATGCCCACCATTCTCTCAGCTCAGCAGCCAGCGATCTGAAAAATAAAAGCATATCTAGATTTGGTTCCTGTCTCTGCTTATGGTTTTTGGTAGTAACAGGCAGCAGAACGCAGGCCTATTCCCAGTAACGTAGTCATTCCCACAACCTGTCACTCCTCACACCATCTCTTGGAAGCCCTCTTAGGTAGCACCAGCTCAGTCCCCATAGCAGGCCTCCTTCAGGGTCAGGAAATGGATCAGCATCTGTTTTGTTCCTCACTGCCATTTCACAACTGTGATGCATTCAACTCACTTTACAGTAAAGAAATAGAAGCCCTAAGAATAAATTTACTCATCATCAGGAAACTGGAAGCCTACAAAAATCACTGAAAGGGCCAGAAAAAATGGTCTATAGATCATCCCCCAGGATAGACTTCCAGAACCCCACAAAGCTGATCTGCCTATTACAAGGTTGGTGTGGCTGGCAGAGTAATGGCCTCCCAAGGATATTCATGTCTTAAAGCCTAGAATCTGTGACTATTTTATACTCTGTGGTAAAGGACAATTACATTAGCAGAGGGAATTACAGTTTCAAATTGGCTGACTTCAATTAAGGAGATTACCCTGCATTATCTGGGTGGGCCCAACATAATCACAAGGGCCCTTAAATGAAGCAGACAGAGGCAGCAGAGTCTATGTCAGAATGATACAAGGTCAGAAGACACAACCAGCTATTGCTGGCACTGGAGATGGAAGGGCCTGTGAGCCAACGAATATGGACAGCCTCTAGAAGCTGAAAAGGTAAGGAAATGGAGAGTCCCCTTGTGCCTCCAAAAATGAAGGGACCTGTGTGACTTGTGTCAGATTTCTGACCTCCACAATGATCAGATAACTGTGTTATGGTAACTATAGCTGCAGCCATAGGAAACTAATACATATGTAGGTACCAGAAAGGAGGAGAGAAGTACTGTTGTAACAAATAGAGAATTTTGAGTTTTGACAGTTGCAGAGACTAGAAGAATTTCAAGGGTGTGATTTCAAAAAAAGCACTGACTGCCTTCAAATCTTAGTAGTACACTACCAGTAGAAATATTGATGGCAATAGCTCTACTAGTAAGGACATAGAAGGAATGAGGAAGATGGTAATGAAAACCTAAGTTACCACAGAGAATACCTAAATTGTGTGAACAGAATGTTAGCAGAAATACAATGTTAAAGTTGTTGTCAGGGAGAGTTCAGAAGGAAATGAGAAGTGTGAGTGGAAACTAGAAGAAATATCCTTGTGAGAGAATAGCAGAAAACATAATGGAATTATGGTCTGCATTCTTTGGTAAGCAGAACTTGCAAGTGAAGAACCTGGATGTTTAGCTGAGGATTTCAAGAAAAATGTAGGAGGTAGTGTCAGGGTTAGCCCTGCTGCTTAGAGAAAAATGCAGAAGGAAAAACATAAATTGAAGGAAGAAATAGTAAGTAAGCAGGAACTGGGACCTGAAGATTTGGGAAAGTCTCAGCAGACACAAATAGCAAAAGACAATAAAATTAAGCAAAAGACAATTAAAATTAAGCAAAGGGCAATAAAATTAATAAAATTAAAGACAAGTAAAAATAAGACAATAAAATTAAGGGACGATATCTGAAGGAAAAAATAAGACTGTGACTAAACAATCTTTTGCTTGTACCTCAGGCCAAAACATTCAGTCACACAAAAGTCTCTTTAAAGAGGTTAACAATGATTCACAGACCTGCTAAGCCAAAAATAGAACTAAGATTATCATTGGAAGACCTGTGGAGACCTAGAAGGTTCTTGAGAATGTTGTATCAGAAACAATGCCAGTTTGTACTGAAAGAGACAAAGAAGACAGAAATGGAAAGAGGTTATAGGACCTCTAAAAGTTTCTAGGTAAGAAGCAGTCTTAAAAATTCTCAGCTGCTAACACAAACCACCTTTAATAAAAGATGATTTAGATAGTAGAAATTTGAACCCAGAGGACAGAATCACAAAAGAAGCCTTGAAACCAAATGGAGTTTGCCCAGCTGGATTTCAAAACTGCTTGGGACCAGCAACTTCTTTTTTTTCCACTTTCTCCATTTTGTAATAGAAATATCTACAACTGTTACCCTATGCCTCTTCCACCACTGGTTTTTTTGGAAGAAAAACTTTTTCTTTATTGAATTTTCCAGCTTCATAGATGAAATGGAATTATGCCTTGGGAGAAATACAACCAACACCTCTCTTGTACCTGATTTAGTAGACAATCAAGAAGGTGCCATCACAATTATTGACTTAAGAACACACTGACATAGCTGCAATTCAGGGATATAAAAGTGTCGCTGCCACAATTGCCTTTTAACTCCAAAAAAACCTAGTGACCAGACACCAGTCTGACATGGAAAGGTCACAGCTCTGTGGCCATGTTTGCAGTTCCCATGCTTGTTGCCAAGGCAGGAAGAAGAGTCTCATTTCTGTCTCTCAAGTCTTACACAAATGCATCTAACTGGTAGGGTCTATTTGCATGCAGACTTCAAGTCTAAGAAAATCCAAGACATATGGGTTTTGTTTTGTTTTGTTAGCCTTAACATTTGTATACAGGAAGGTACACGAGAAGGTGCTATAATGTATATCTAGTACCAGAACACTTCATCCACCACAGTCATCCATTATGCTAAGTGTCATTTCATTTAGTCCTCATGGCAACCCAATAAAATAGATATAAGTATTATTCCCAGCTTACATTAGAAAATTGAAACTTGGGGGTAGTTAAAACAGTCATATAAGATCTTATAGCTAGGAAGGGGCAGGGATAAAACTCAGGGTCTCAATTATTTTCTCAATCATTGCATGTGTGGTAGAGAGTCTCTCCTCCAGGAATCCAAAATATATGGTAGAAGATAAATCAGCTGCATGTTCAAAGTATTGGCAAAAAATTGCACAAAAACCAAACTTGATGGCCCAAATGAAGGAAGTCATCACAATCACAACTAGTCTGAACTCATACTACATATCAGGTATTGCTTCACAAGTTGGGGGTGCTAGTGGTGACCAAAACAGACAAGGGTCCAGTCTCTGCCTGAATGGACTGGAGAGGTGGAAAGAGGTGTTAGCCAAATAACCACACAAATGCATCTATAAGTACAACCAGTGGCAGAGCAAGTAAGGAAAGCTGCTCACTATGCCAGCAGGAAATATTATGGGGGACCCAGACCCATGTAGAAAGTCAAAGAAGGCTGCCTGAGGAAATTACCATTCTACCAAGAGACTTACTTTCCTAAGAGGAGCTATTTAATTTGTATTGAACTCTTATATAAGCTACCTTAAAAAGCCTAAATGGAATATTTTTGCTATCATCTCAAAAGAATCAAAAAGCTTTTAAGAGAGTGAGGGAATATCAGGCCAAAATCTACCCCCAAAAGTGAGGACACAGAAAGGCAAGTATTCGAAGCTACTTTTGCCCTGACCCATAACTAAGAGTTGTAAAGTTGGACTCTAACTGTGTTGACCCACTAGAATTACAGGACAAAAGTCAAAGCCTAGCTCCCACTCACGATGGGGAGGTAAACTCTCCACATTCTGTAAACTGGGCTTCTGAAGAGCTTCACCAGAAATAAACCAGCTCTCTCATGAACCTGTAGCTCATGGTTCAAATAATCTGAGAGTTCAAGAAATCTTAATTTTGAACTAACTTGTGTACCCCTAAAGTCTAATAGAAGTAAATCAAAGCCTTCTCTTACAAAACTGTTCCTAATTTTTCAAAATGAATAAGCAGCACACAATCAAAAATAACCAGACACACAGAAAAATAAGACCAGACCACTGAAATAGATTCACAAAAGCTTTAGAGAGCAGAATCCTCTCACATTTTGTACAATCATGTTCATAGTGTATTAAAAAACATTAAAATTAAATAGAAAAATCTCTACCCAGACAAATGTTCAAAGAACTGAAAGACTGACAGAACTCAAGCAAACGCAAGGGGCAAAGGGGAGGAGATATAAGAGGAAATGCACTCCCAGCAGAGGGGACAGTGGCTCCATATCCCATCCCACTCCCAGGCTTCTGCACGTGGAATAAGGCCAGCGTGGCTAGAGTTTAGATAACAAGGAGCAGCAGCATATGACCCCAAAGAGCCAAGATGAGTGGAGGCCGGGCTCTGATAAACATTAGGTCTTTGTACTGAGAAGAACAACTGAAAGTGACCACTGAAGGAATCTTGAAAGACTTTCAGTAGAAGAGGAAATGGACCAACTTGGGTTTTAGAAGATCATTCTAGTCTCCTGCTTAGTTCTGAGAGGACCTTCTCCCTCTGCTGTCTGGAAACTCACACAACGGTCCTGAAATCCACCCTAAGCTCTTGCCTCATCGGGGTGGGGGGAGGAGGGGGAAGAGTAACAGAGGACGGTAACACTGAGACCCTGAGAGAGGCAGGTACCTTTGTTGAGGAACCCAATGAGTAGCTTAAGTCTGTCTGGTCTCATTTCATCTGAGAACACAACATAGAAAAAATAACAAGTGGGGCAGCCCCTGTTAGCATAGTCAACTAGGGGGTCCCATTGTCTGGTGCCTGCTAAGCCCCAGTGCCCACACCTGCAGGCATTGGGCACCTCGGCCTTGGGCAGTGAGTTCCCAGTTGACACGAGTCATGCAGTCTCAGTAGGGAAGGCGCCGCGTGCACGTGTGTGCATGTGCAGGACGAGAGGTGTATGTGTAGAAGTGGGGTCAACGCTTCCATCCTCAGTGCTGAATGTAGCTCAGAAATATAATGTGGCTAAGGTGTCAGGGGAGCACTTGCAACTCCACAAAGTGAGCGATGACCTGCTGGAGGACAAACATCCCTCCCAGCAGCTCAGGAAGCTCCTCCCTCCCCACGCCAGGTGGGAGGCACTATGGATACGTCACCAAGCAGAGCCTGGCCACTCCCACCCATTCATCAGCTCCAGGCTGCCAAGCTTTTGTTCCTGCACACCAATAGCTGCCAACCTGCCCCTCACCCCACCCTCCCCTCCCAGAGAAGCATGGACAGGTCATGACCCCATCAGGGACCAAAAGCCACCCTGGACCCCCGTTCTACGCCTGCCAGGGAAGCCCTCAGGGTGCTGCAGGCAGGCCACTGTCAACCCCAGCACCCCCAGCAGTGGTGGGGCCTTTGAGGGGAAAGTTCATTTCGTCAATCAGCCCATTGTTGGCCTGCCAGGCGCAGGCTCGTCCTCCCCTGGTGTGTCACTGGGCGCTGTTGACACAGATGTCAACTGTCAAGGGTGCCCTCCTCCCTCCTGGGGCGTCCCACAGGCCCGGCACAAGGGCCTCTGTCGCAATGCCCCCCACTGGCCCCTTGCAAGAACCAGGATTGCCACACCTTCGGAACTGCCAAAACTTGACTGGATACTTCATCATGCGCACTGGCTATGGAGGCTGCAGCTCACAGGGACAGGTATGGCAGATACTTGACTGTTTGCCAGATGACAAATCCCAACTGAGTGAAACCTGCAGACTGCACAGTATCTGCGCTACAGGCTTCCTCCTGCCCTCCTGACTGAGGAGGCCGGGTAGCTTTCTGGGGCCTGTTTCCAGCATGGGAGGAAAGAGGCCACCTCTCCGAAATGTGCCTGTGTGTGGGCCCACCTGAGCCCGACACCAGAGCACTGGCTGGACTGCCCTGGCCCCTTGACACCCACGCCAAGCCTGTCTGTGGGCAAGCAAGGGAGCAGTGGGCACAGAGGAAATCGATGGCGTGGACCTCCAGGGGCCATATACCCAACCCTGTCCCTCGCTGGTCCGGGGGCCTCGGGGTAGAGAACACAACAGTCCACGGGTGGGAAGACCACGCGAGTCAGAGCATGACAGAGAGACCCAGGAGCCACCTAGCACTGGGTCCCGAGGAAAACTGCTAGAACGCACAGGAGAACACATGACGCACAGGGCGTTTTAGTCCAGAGGCCACCAACGCTGCCTTGATGCTGCTGAGCCGACATGTTCGCCAAAAATGCCCACCAATAATGGCCACGCTCAGGGAGAGAAATGAGAAGGAAAATAGTTGGGGTCCATTCCCAGGGAGCTCCCCATCTAGATCCCACACAGCAACACGAGGCAGGGTGCATGTCCCGTGAAGGTGCAGCGGGAATCGCAAGGACGGAGCAGCACCGTGCCAGGGTGGACGAAGTGGCTGGCGGCCAAGGGAGTCAGGCTGTTCCAGTCCAGCCAGGTGGAACCCGGGAGACAATGGCCGAAGACACTGGGAAGTGAGAATGAGCATGGAGCGGGGTGGGGACACGGAACCAGAACCACTGACTGGCAACGTCCTCTTGGCGTAAGCCACCGTCACCGCTGCTACACAGCAAGACGACCGAGGCCTTCAAGGAAAAAGGAATCTCCCAAGATCAGTAAGCTGGGCCGGGCCTGGTGCCCGAGGCTGGACTCCACGACCAGTTCCCACCCAAGGATGCAGCACTAGTACACCCCGGGCCCTTTCTGGACGTGCTGTTCTGCTCGCCGATGATCCCTTCCCGAGACCAGGCAAGATTTCATTCCTGCAGCCCAACCCCACAGAGCTGCAGCCAGAGGCTGGGGACGGGAGCAACAAGCAGGCCGTGTCCTACCAGCCCACGCGAGGCTCAGTGACAGAACAGGGTTTTGGGTCTTCCCATTTTGGAACATGCATGAAATCATGATTTTTGAAATCTCATTCAATTTTAGAATTTCTTCAAGATAAAACCAAACCTGGTTTTGATGTGCAGACACCTAGGGTGCGGGCACCGGTATGGTGGGCAGTCTCCCCTGTCCTCGGGACCTCGGGGCTGTTCTGACCCTGCCTGGCAACCTGTCAGCCAGACGGGCGCCTGGGGAGCAGCAGGCGGTGTGCACGGGGCACAGGTGAGACGCGCGTGTCCCTCACTGCCGTGTCTGGCCCACAGAGGCGCACAACGAGGACACGATGCTCTTACAGTCCCACACCGCAACCCTGAAAGCTACTCCAGTGCCTAGTGCCTCAGTTTACCAGTGAAGTCGACATAGGGCTTTCTCCCTGTGAGGGAGGAGTATGTTTTCTCCTGGCTGGTAAAGGACTGCTAGGGAAGGCGTCTGAGCTCCAGACTGCAGGCCTGGACGGCGACCTGGATCTGCACACGCCAACAAGTCCGTGCACAAGCAGCTGCAGAGGCTTTCTTCTCCACGGCAGGGAGCGAGTACAGGAGCGCGAACACCACAGGAGCAAGGAGAAGGCTGTAGACTGAGGCCACTGAGCCCTGACGCGCACACCCCTTCAGAGGGCATGTCCCAGCCCCAGCACCTGGACTGCTGGGCTGCGCTGACAGCAGTGCCCAGAGGACAAGGGCAGCTGCACTGGAGAACAGTCTAGAAGGCTGGCTTAAGTCAGGATTTCTTCGCCAGGTTAGAGGGACCAAGAAATCAGAGATGAGGGTCTGCACGGGCAAAGCAGGAAGGGATCTCACGAGGCTGGTATTACCCAGAAGACACCTTGACTGACAGCACAAGTCGTCATGATTGACGGCACCTTGATGCCACCCTGGTGGGAACAGAAGCCTCTCCACAGACCATACCTACAGCTCTGCCAGCTGCGCCCTGCAGTCACGATGCTCACGCTGCAGCAGGTGTGGGGAACACCTGCAGCACTGCTGCCGGCTCAGCAACCTTTCCGTGGCCTCCTGTGCCGCAGGCAGGGAAGCAGGGCAGTGTCCAGCCCAGGGGGAAGCAGAGGCCTTTCCCCTGGGAGTGGAGCAAATGGGCACTCTCTTAGGCTGGGGCCGCCTCCAGTCCTCTGGCTCTGCCCCCACTGTGGCCATGACTCTGAGGCCAAACTGAGCGAGATCGGTCAAACCCCGAGGACACCAGGAGACCACGGCTCCCAACTTTGAGTCAGCCATCCAGGCGGCCTCCGCTCGCTGGGCTTCAGCTCTCCCGTGTGTAAGATGGGGATAAAAAGAGCTGCCCTGACTCTTTACAATAGGTAAGACCTGGAAACAACCTAAATGCCCACAAACAGATGAGTGGATCGGGAAGCTGTGGTACATATACACGATGGAATACTACTC
>JAGFMF010012151.1:1479561-1537870 GCA_019455555.1 Galemys pyrenaicus | reverse complement strand
GCACGAGGGACTGAGGTGATGGTGCACTGGTGAGATGGTGATGGGGAATACATGGGGATTACAATTGATGGCAAGTATATGTAAATTTTTAAAAAATATATTAATAAAAAAAAAAAGAGCCGCCCTGGGCACCTCCAAGAGCCAGTGAGGGGAGGGGTGAAGAGGAAGGGGCCTAAATAAAGGGTGATAGCCCCTATCACCCCTCCCGCAGAGGAAGGGGGGGCGGGGGCCAGAGTCCCCTCCTTAGGAAGGGCTCCCGAAGCTGTCAGTCCACGGTGCTCTAAACAGAAGTCCCAGCTGGGCCGCACCCCTCCCGCCAGCAGAGCCGCGCCATAGCCGGGGAGAGAGCTGGCCGCCCCTCCCGCCCCAGGCACAGGCAGGAGAATGGCACACTCAACACCATGATTAATCCTTTCAACGTCCGTGTCAGCCTGAGTTGGGGCAAAGAGGCAGGTCTCCTCTGTGACTCACCTGCAAACGAGGTCAGTGCCTGCCAGACCAGGGCTGGTCTGACCTGCAGGCGACCCTGAGAAGCCCAAGGAAGCCCTCTCTCTCCACCCTCACCTCTTCCAATGTCCATCACGGCTGCTCTTCTTACCATTAGGGGGAAATCCTTAGGTTGCTGGACGTGGAAGCTCAAGAGTCCCTTCAGCAATTGTTCACTCCTGTAGCATGTACCAGTCACAGTTTAAATACTCTACCTGGATCAGCTAGTGTCACCCTGGGAGGTAGTGTTCTGGCTGTGCCCATTTTACAGATGACAAGAGGAGACCTGGGGAGATTAAGAACCATGACCAAGGTCCCCAGTGCCCTCGAGGGGCAGATCCAGGAACTGGAGCGGCACAGACTTCAGAGTCCATGACCCTGATTGTCACACCTCTGCCCGGAGGGGCCTGGCTCAGGAGAGGGGCGGACAGACCAGCCTCCCAGGCCCAGGAGAGTCCCCGGTGGCACTTCGGGGAGCTACAAGCAGCGGAGGAAAGCGTAGAGGTCAAGGCCCCTGCCCTCTTTATCAGCGGAGACTTCCATGCAAAATCTCATTTTTAAAGAGGATAATTTTAAAAATGGATTTTTCATTTAAGGGACTTCATTCCAAACAGGGCTTTCTGACGTGGGGGATGACTTAGAAGGGAGTGAGCAAGGAGAACTGGAAGCTTCCGAATCCCACTTTGAGATACCTAACTTGGGGTCTTGGAAATCAACAGCCCCTCCTTTCCTCTTTTTCAGAGAAAACTGTGACCACAGGTCCAGAAATGTAACTGGCACCGGCAGATGGGGTTGGGAAGCCCAACCACACACTCTCTGTTCAGCCCATCCTTAGCAATGGACCTAGACGGGATGGCCTGGCCAGCCCCCTCACATCAGGCATCCCAGGACATCCACCCAGGAGCTCCACGCCCAGACTCCGGCCCAGGCACTGTGTGTGCCGAGGAGCTGTGTGTACAGCGGCATTTGCAGTGGGCTGAGGCTTTCCTGCAGGCCCAGCCTGCACTGCCCGGGTAGGTGAGTCCTTTCTCCCTTTGACCAGCAAGCTCCTGCAGACAAAGTCAAGGCTCACTCGTCTCTGACACCCTGGGAAGAGCCTGTGTGCAGCCTGCGTGTGCGGGGGCACTGACGGCCACTTGCAGAAACCGACCTTGGGGGCAGAGGCACACAGGTTTGGTGCCGATGGGTCAGGCCGCAAGGCCCACGTTACAATGATGGCCTCTGGTGCTGCTTTATGCCCATCCTCTCTGCCAGGTGCTCCCGCCCACAATGGGGTCCTCAGCTAAGGAGGAGTGAAGTGCTCCACCCCTGCTCCCCCTCTCCTGGTCCCCTGTCCCCCCAGGGTGCCGCCCCACACCACTCCACCAGGAACTCTTAAGGAGCAGGCAAGTCCCTTCCTTCTCCCCACCTCAAACCACCCACCCCGAGAAGGAGGCACCAAAGCCTGGGCAGCAGGTGACCTGTGTGCCGAGCGGCCAGAACGCAGGGAGCAGGCGCCGGAGCCGCGTCCCACGGCCACAGCACAGGCCGCCAGCAGCCCGTTCCACACACACTGCCGCATCCTCGAGGCTGAGGGCTCCTCCGCCTCGGGGAGCCCCACTCAGCGACACTCAGGGCCAAGGAAACGTTGTGCAAGCACGGCAAGAGCACGGGACCCGGGCTGGACCTGACATGGGGCAACCGGACCAGAGGGAGCCCTCCCACCCCAAGCTACCCGCCCCCAGTCCCACCAGAAGGTGACTGTGGTCACGCCTGGCCCAGCTGTCAGCTCAGAGGGGCTGCAGCCTGGGGTCAGAACCCCTGTGCCCAAGGTGAGACAGGACAGTCAGGAGCAGACGCACCCAGGAAGTCTGGACACAGGACCCTGTCGCTGAAGAGGCAACTATGCCTCCATCTCCCCAACACCTGCAACACCTCAAAGCAACCCCACGGCCCCGCTCAGATGACGCCAGGAGAGACGCGAGTCCCGGCTTCACTGAAGGAGCCGCTTCTCAGCTTAGCCGGCCTCCCTAGCGAGGGCTCAAAGGAGGGCCCCACCCCGCCCCCGAAACGGCGCCTTTCTCCAGCTCCACACTGGCAATTACTCCCAATTACACGATGTGACAAGGCGCTGGGGCGAGCACTTAACTCGGGCCCTGCATTATGCAACGTTTTTAATCCTCTTACTTAAGGTGGAAAACCGATATGGTGCTCGAGTTCACGTGAGTGACTGGAAAAATAATTCTAAGAAATAAAAACATCGCCATCGATATCACCTTACAGGCCCCCTGAAAGGATTAAAAGGACGCACAGTTTGAATTCTCAGATGCCCTCTCCTGAACTCTCAGCCCTTTCCACGCAAGGCTCCTCGGAGCGGGAGAGCCCCAGTGGGGTTCCCTGGCGTAGAAGGCTGCTCCTCTCTGTGCTGTGGGGCGAGTCCCACCAGCTAGAATCCTGGGGCCCTCCACCTTGTGGTCATGGTCACGGCCAGGGCCTCCGCCTGCCCTCGCTGAGCACCCCGGAGCAAGGCTGGCGCTCCCTCACCCGTGCAAAACCATCCAGCAGCCAGAGAGCCGCTCCTCCCTCACCCTAAGGCAGGTCGCACCTTACAAAGGTGGAGTAAGAGCTTCAACGGCCCTGCCCCAGAATGGCTGGCGCCCTGGACATACCTACAGCTCCCACCAGCCGTAGACTGACCCCCACAGCAAAAGCTGAGATCCCCTGGACAGCTCAGACCCTGACAAAGTAGGGAGACCCTCGCCTTCCCCATCAGAAGGTCCTCAGCACACACAGGTTCCCCATCAGTCCTTTCCACGCCAAACCACCCAAGGCCGCTGGACATGGCAACCGCCACCCACCAACAGGTGAGCAGGTGGGCAAGCAGCAGGGGCTGCCCTCCGGTCCTGACACCCCAGTCCAGGGCCTGCCCTTTGGAGGGGAGGGAACGGCCTGACACTAGCAGGTACAATTACAGTGGCTGGGCCCATTAAACCTTGGGAATAAAGAGCTGGCCTGGTAATTACCCCTAATCCCCTTCGAGCCTTTGTCTGCTAGCAGCACTGCCATAAGCCTAATGGTGTGAGATAAGTGGCCCGACTCCCCAGCCTTCCCCAGAGCTGCCTCAGGCAGGTCTAGAGTAGGGGGCACTGAGCTCAAGCCCACCAGGATGCCATTCCTAAAAGCCTCCTTTGACAGGACCCTCCACGAAGAGGCAGCCCCATGGCCCCCACAGGACGATGAGGTCCCTGGGGCTACAAGATGGCGGCATCCGTGATGGCCAAGGGAGGCAGGGGAGGATTCCAGATCCCAGAGGGACCTGGTGCTTGGTCAGGAGCAAGGAAGATTCGTGCCACGTGGCCCCCACAGCCATTTCCTCAACTGCATTGTAGTCACGCTCGAACGTAATTCCTGCGCTGGAGGAGCTTTGCACAGGCTACGGGCTGACCAGCGCAGTATTCAGCCCTCAAAAGAGAGGTGAATGAACGAACTGCCTTCCACCAGGGGTTCGGAGGCGTCCAGAGGGGTTACAGCAGCCCCACTCTTCATAACAACCCTCACAGGTGGCAAGGATGCCTGTAAGCCTGCACAGACAGCCTGCACAGACCCCTGGCCTGTCCCCTGGACCCACCGTGGTGCCACGGCCCCAGTCAGCCACCTGAGCGGCAGCCGCCGTACACCCACAGCAAGGCCAGCCCAGCGTGCACCCCAGTTGCTAGAGCTCCCGTGTTCTTCAGACTATTATTCTCTGTCTGAACGGAGACATGGGCCCTTACCCACTTCATGAAGGGGGAGCACCAGGCAACTATTTCCCAATCTTCCTGTTTCTCGAGAGTAGTCAGATATCCAAGCTTTTAGGGAAAACCTCCTAATTTTTAAATCTCAGCCCCTCATTCCAATAATTTCAAACAATGAAAAAAACCAAACAAATGGGCCTGCAGGTTCCCCATCTGCCAGCTCTGCTGTCCTGGGTTATCACTTTCAAGCTCCTCCACCCCACCTCAAAGCAAGCTCCGGAGACTAGAACCACATCACATGCACCAGGAAGGCAGCACGGAGCTGGGCACACACAGATGCCCACTGAATGTTGGTAGATGACTGAATGAGCTCGTGGTGAGACAACTGAAGACAGAAAGTTTAAGTCACCTGCACAAAGTGACCCACCTGGTGAGGACCAAGCACAGGTGAGCAGCCTTGGGCTGCTAGCTAAGTGGCCCTGCCCCACTCCACGTTGCTGCCTCAGTCCCAGTCTACCTCACTAATACCAATAACCCTCCTTTCATTCCAATTCTTCCTTATCTGTACTTGGAGAGTAAATTCAAGTGTTTCAAGTTAAATTCTGCAAAGCATTCCCAAGCCACTCCCAGAAGATGACAGCTAGCTGGGCTGCAGACCCCTTCCAGCCATGACATTTGGGGGTGCAGGAGCCATGAGTCAGGTGCAAAGGTTTCCAGGCCTCAGCAATCCCACAATGTAGGAAAAATGGCTCCTTATGAAGAGGATCCTTCTCTGAACCCTCTTACTCTGGCTTCTGAAATCTATAGCCACCAGTAGGAAATGTAAACGGAGCCTTTAGGCAACAGAATCCTGACCTAGAACTCTGGTCTCCAGGGGCTGAATATCCAACTACACAATTGGCCACCAGCCTGTGAGGCAAAGCACAAGAACTAAACTTGCAGTTGAACAGAGCAAATCAAACACTGCCTGTGCCTGTTGCTTCTAGTGCATAAGGACATCAAAAGCTGCACTAGAGGTATCAGTTAGGGCTGCAATCTCATCTCAAGGCTCAAGTGGGGAAGGACTGAGCTCTTCTACCCTTATGTGGCTGCTGTCATAATTCAGTCTCTTGGAGCCTACTAGACTGGGGGGCTCCTGCTCGCTTTCAGTCTGAGACCACCTTCGTTTCAAAGTGGTTGCTGGCTGGAGCCCGCCCTCAGCTCTACGCCTCCCACATTGCTTCAATCCAAGCCAGCCAGGAAGAGAGGCTCCTGGTGAGACCGAGGGAACCGCCTTATGTAAGGGACCATAGAAGCGATGCGCCATCACCTCTGCCTTCCTGTGCTGGTTAGAAGCATGCCACAGTCCAAGCACACTTGAGGCAGGTAGGAGCTGCGTGTAAGGGTGTGACTACCAGGAGGAGGGGCTGCTGAGAAGCCAATTACAGGGTCCCCATGCTGCCTAACACAAAGTAAAGAATTTTTTATTGCAGAAATCCAAAAGGACCGAGACAGGAAAAGCAAGCAATCCCAGGAGAAAGCTGGATGCTACGGTCCTAGAAGCCAGCGAATCCCTCTCACTTACTTAGATGCTGATGCAGGGCAGTGTGCTACACCTCAAAGGCCCAGCCCCCAAGGAGCAAGCTGCTGTGTGTCCAGGAGTCCAAGGTAACAGTGCCTCCGAAGGCAGGGGTGCAGCTGGAGCAAACAACCCCAGTTGTGGGAGTCTTTTAGAGGAGCGGAGTCCCCTGGTGCCCTCCCTGATCCTCGTCATTCAGATAACTTTCTCAGCTTCAGAAGTCAGTACATTTATTTTTCTGGACACAAAGCAAAACTGAGCAAAATGCTCTGTGCATCAGAGTAGAGCATTCCTACTTGAAACTAAGCAGCCCATGAGAAAATTCCCAAAGACACCATTATTGGAGCGTCCCCAACCACAGAGCCCTTGTTCCCTGTGTACAGTGAAGCCCATCAGCCAAGCGCCCCACCCACACCCAGAGGTTCAGTGCCTCTGCAGGCTCCAACTTACAGATGCACAAGCACTGCTAGACTTGAGAAGAGTGGCCAGCACAGAAGACCAGACTCCAACCAAGAGGAAACCAAAAGCAGAGAACATACACATTATAAACCACACAGGAAAACTCCAGATGAAGGAAGTCACAATATCTCCAGTGAAATAAGAAAACATAAAGCAGATATAAAATAAGGATTGAAAAACACAAAGAAAAAAACAGCAACAAAAAAACAGCTCTAAGAAATTACAAATAGGAAAGCAAGCATAAAAAAAGTCCAACAGAAGCCTTTAAAATAAAGAAGAGACATTCTAGAACAGTGTGTTCTATTCACAAAGTGTGTTACCCAGAACCAAAGGGTTCCTGAAGCCCTTCCGGATCCACCTATTTTCATGATGACGCTATGGCATCCTTTGCTCGCTCATCGCACTGTCATTAACACCAATGGTGCAAAAGGGCAGTGAGTACAACTTCTGTGGCAAGAGCCAAGGCCCCCAGTCATGGTGTTCTCACTACTCGCTCACCAAAAGATGAAAGTCAAGTCAAGGAGCCTTTTCTCGAAAATCAACAAAGGCAGCCTCTCAATTCAAAGAAAATAACTGGTGACGCTTGTTACCAACAATAAAATTTCAGCTTTCAAGAAAAACTAGAATTTTGGAAAAGTGACCCATACTCCAAGCCTGGTGGTATACTTTTCTGTTGAGACCAGTGGTGACATTTACATATCTAATCACTTGATGTCATATAAAGACGAGTATGGATATTTAAAACAGTTGTATCTCCATGAGCCGAAACTTTCCAAAATTTGACTACTACTACAAAATCATACTCAAAGTACAAGACAAACTAATGGACTTTAATGTCCAGAGAACAAAAAGTTCACTGAGGTAGTTTCAGATTCTACATTGACAGTAACTGCCAAGAGTGTACATTGTAGGGCTCTAAGAGAGCATCAGAGAACAAGATCTACTAGTATCTGAAAAGGTTCTTCTTTTCTACTGCACATCTGAATGAAGCAGACTTTCTTCATTTGTATTACTCTAACAGAACAGAATGCAGAAACAGGTAAGAACATATCTATCTCTATTAAGCCACATGTTTAAAAGAATTGCAGAAATTATACAAAATGTCACTTCTTGTTTCATTTTGCTTTGAGAAATATATTCATATTTTAGAGATTACACTATAACACATGTTAAGTTATTATTTAAAATAAATCAATGTTTTAAATTTCTGTTTTAATTTCAAATACAGTGACTCTCAATGGGTACAAGCTACATAAACAAGTATCTTTGATATCCGTGATCTGTAAGAGTGTAAACAGATCCTGAGACTAAAAAGGAACCTGAGACCAAAAAGTTTGGGAACTGCTTGTCTAGAAAGTAAAGCAAAACTTTAAAGTGAGAAAGGAAGGTTAAGCAGAATATCAGTTCAGGAGGTTCCACAACAAAAACTATAATAATTCCAGAAAGGAGAGAAAATGAATGGGAAGCTAGGATATCAAATAGGACAAATCCCTAGAATTAATGTTTCTAGATTTAAAAGTATTACCCAAATTCCCCCCAAACAATGCATTTTTAAAGTAAAGTCCTATGAAACTATGGAAATGTGACATTTGTGTTACCTGGTGATTAACAGATGATCTTCATAGCTTCTGGATAGAAGCTGCTGGGACCAGAGCATGCAAAAACAGTCACATTCCAAGGACTGGAACACAGAAAGTCACTCAACTTCTCACTAGCAACAGAAACACTAGAAGACACTGGAACAACTCCTTCAAGTTCCTAAAGGAAAACAATTGCAACCTAGAATTTTATATTCTGCTCAACTGTGAGGTACACAAGTCAAAGAAAGTCACTTTCAGACACACAAGATACTGGAAGGCATGTTCGGAGGACTGAGATCGTGAACAAAGGAGACAGTGAGCATGGAGAGCAGGCAGATGGGCACCCCGCAGCATCAGCTGGAAGATGGGGAGGGAAGGGACCACCCAGATCATGGTGGCCCCAGCAAGTCCATCCTGACTGAAGAAAAAGCAAAACCAAGCTTACCTGATGCACTTGAACAGAATTATTTCCGGTTTAATCAGAGAATGGGGAGGGGGGTGTGGTGAATAGTAGAAAACTAAGCAAATGAAAAATGTACCTAATTCCAAAGAAAACAAAGTCCATGGGGGCGGGGTGGGGGGGGCAGATGTGATCACATTACACTACCTGGCTATTTACAGCACTGTGGGAGTTTACAGTTCTGCCCCGATGCTGCCAACAAGACCTGGAAAGACAAAGTGGGGAGCTGTATCTGCTTCCGTGCACTCATCAGAATTGGCAGAGAAAGTCTAAGCCCTGTCATCTATAACGGAAATTCAAAAGGTTATAACGAAAACCGAAAAACCAAGAGAAAGGTAAGAGAAGCATAGTATCTAGAAATATGACAAATACCCAAAGAAACGGCTAAATGAATTAAAAACAGTTACATCTAGAAACCAGGGGCAGGAGGCAAGCGGGCTAGGGCTGCTGCTTTTCATTATAAGCTTATTACTGCTTAGCTATGAATATGTATTCCTTTGATAAAAATAAAAGTAAAATTAAAAACTACCCAGGCACCAAACTCCCCTCCTCACAGTCTCAGCCTCATAAACATTCCTCAAATTTTTATTTGATTCTATTCCATAACTTTGGAGCCAGTCAGTTTTGAATAGCAAGCATGTCACGATTTGGGGGTGTAGGAAGTTCAGGTTCCTTCATCCAAAGGCGCCGCCTCACTCTCTGCTGGCTGATATTGAAGCTCCCCCAGTGAGCCACCCACCTGAGCCTGAAACCCAGGCTGCACTCACCATGCGTGCCCGGAGCATCGCAGTGCCTGGCAAGCAAGGCCCTAGTACTTAATTCCTTCTCCACATGAGACTGATGCCAAGGCGTGTGGCCTGCGCTCCAGGGGCAGCGAGTCGCAGATCGGGGATGGGAATCCCCAGCTCCTTGTCTGCGTTATACATCCCAGCTGACCCTTGCTCCTTCCCCATGAGGCTACTACACCCCCAGCCCCAAACTCAGAGGGTTTCCTGCCCTCCCCAGGAAAGGTTTATCAGCTTTCCCCATCCCAGATACTCTCCATAATTCACAGGTGTTTAGATAAAGTTGGGACATGATCTTGCGGGAGCCTTATCACCAAGAAAGATGAGGTAGGATGAGCCATTTCTCATCTGAGAACAGACTGGGAGGAGGAAGCACAGTCCTTCCACCTGGACTCACAGCATGAGGCCAAGGAGTCAAGGAGGCCTGACTGGCATCCCATCGGTGCCACCCAAGTGGCAAGTGGGTCCCTTCCTTGTCCTGCTAAGTTCTGGGTTGGTCTCACTGCAAGGACAACCCACTCGTGGGTGTTCTCAGTCTGGCCGGGACTGTACTCTTCAGTGAAAACGGTGACTGGTAGATGCAAACCAGACACCATGACACCTTTGCTGTCAGGAGGAAGGTCTGGGCCAGTGAGGCGTGGCTCCAGGGATGGCATCCTGAGGTGCTAAGGCCTTCAGGCTGGGGGAATTCGCTCCTGGGAAGCCCAACAGGACAGACCGCACCTGTGCCGAAGGGGCTTGCAGGCTTCATGGTTATTGCGAGTTCCTGAAGGTGCTGCACTGTCCCCGGGGGCCAGAGCGGAGCCCGGAGCCTGGGACAGGACGGAAGGGCACAGAGAATAAGCCACATCCCACAGCGAGCGCTATGTCATCCCCTCTCCAAGCTCCCACACGGCAGCCCAGCGGGGCCCAAGGAAGTGTGCCCCAACATTTGTTAGGTTAAGCTGTGCTGGAAGCCACAGTCCTTCCTGCTGCAGAGGACACATCCTGTGCAGCCGCTGAGTGAGCTGGTGCCCCAGTCGCTGCTGTGGGGCAGCAAGCTGGCTCTGCTCAGGCCAGGAGGAAATGATCCCATGGATGCCCAAGAGCCTTCTTTCCTTCTACCAAAGGCATGAATGGTGACTTCTCAGAGCCATGGAAGTTCTATAAAGTTTCCCTGACTCCCCACATGCTTATCTCTCCAGATCACTGCTCCTCAAAGTACATCCCCCAGTCAACAGCATCAGACACACACGGAAACTTGTTAGAAATGCAAATTTCCAGGACCCATCCCAGAACTAATGAATCAGAAATGCTGGAGGTGGGTGGGGCCCAGAAATCTGTTTTAACAAGCTCTGCGGGGGATCCTGATGCAAGCTTGTTTGGGAACCCCTGCTCTGGATAAAACCGCCCCAAATAAGACATCTGCACAAAGCAGGCCCCTCCTCCACACAGGAAAATAGCTGAGATGATACATCACTCATCATTAACAAATTCCTCCAGAATCATTTCTTCAGCATCTGTTCTACAGATACCTACCTGCGTCTACATAGATACAAGAGTGTGTCTACTACACAGGAGGAAAAACAATCTCCCGACTCGTTACAGTGTCCATGTTGGTGTTTCCACAACTACTTCCTGAACAGTCCTCTCTGCTCCCTGGACTGAGCCCACAGGGCTGTGCAGTGCATTCTTGGGGATCCAGGAGCTAAGGAGCTACCAGACCAGCTAAATTCACAGCAGCCAGGCCCCAGGGCTTATAGGCCAAGATATGTCTGCTATACACCCCACCCCAGGAGATGCGCCCCTTCCCTCCTGGACACGCTGGCTTCACTCCTGCCCTCTTCCTGCTCACAAAAGTTGCATCACACACAGACTGGGCAGAGCGCCTCCCTCCTGCCCCAGCATCTGTCCCTCTGATTGGGTCCCCACAGTTGGCTCCTCCCTCTCCTTTGCCCTGACTGACCTCGCCCCCTCAGCCTCAGATGCTGGTGGCTCAGGGTGCCCCCTTGTTCGAGGATGCAGCACTATGTCTCTGGTTCACACTGTGACCCGTGAGTCGGTCACAGGCCCCCAGGAACTTCAGGACAAGTCAGCCTTGCCCGAGGATCCAGCAGGGTCCCCCAGGCACAGGCCACAGGCAAGCCCAGCTGGAGACCTGGGCCTGCAGCACGGACCCCTCGGAAAGCCTCATGAAAGCATTCCAGGATGTAATAAACCCGTCAGGCCCTGGCTAATTTATGTCGAAGCGGTTGATTTCCCATTTTTCAGAATGTAAATGTTTAGATTGCAGCATTCCCCCGCCGCGGCATCCGGGGTCCTGGCACGTGAGCAGTGAAATCAGGCCGCTTTTCCACAGGGATCCTTAGATGGAAGAGCCACGATGGCCGCGGTGCCGGGAAGAGCCTCCGGCGGCAAGTGAGCAGCACATGTGCAAGGCCCAGGCCAGGCTGTCCACCAGCATGTGCTTAATGTCAAGTCGTCGCCCGCCCGCTTTTGCAGGGATGGGAGGAGACGCGGAGCTTGCAAAGGCCGCTTCAGAGCCGAGGAAAGGCTCAGATGAGCTAGGTAGTTCAAGACAGCCTTCCTTTTATACTTCTTTCCAAAACGTTCCTCCTTTGCTCTGGGCTCAGATGCAATTTATTAGATCTTTGCATTGTATAAACAGGCCAGGGAAGAAGATTAGTGGGAATAAATATGACACGACAATCCCAGGAAACAGTCCAGTTTGGCCGACCAAGCCCTGTGCATCCCACTGCCCACTCTGTCTGGGGCTGCGAGCTCTACCCTAGGAGTCCTGCCAGCCAGCGCGCTGGGTGGTCCATAGTGAGGGCAGTCCCCAGGCAGGAGAAGCCCCACCAAGAGGGCCGGGAGCCCAGGAAGCACTGTGATCTTCTGGGGTCCCAGACAACAGACAACCAAGTCCCCAAGACCAAGGCCACTCCAGGTAAGAAGCCCCGTGACAAACCACCAGCACCCGAGGACTTTCAACCCAAACACACGCATTGTCTGGGCTCCACTTTCCACAGACAGGCGTCAATGAGGGCAAGTGTGAGTCCAACGAGCCGTCAGACTTTGTTTCTTCAGTAGCACAGCAAGGCTGAGAACATCTAACCTCCCCACCTGCAAAGAATGACGTGAGAAGTCCAGAAACTGCAGGGGAAGGCCTGAGAGTCCTCAAAGGTTGCTTTACCCATCCAAGAAGGCAACAAAATGCTGTGTGTCCTTGGGCAAGTCACCTCACCTCTCTGAGCCTCAACTTCTTTACCAGTAAGATGGAGATGGTAGAGCATACGTCTCCTAGGTTCTTACTGATGATTAACAAGTACAGAATATTTGCCATCCTAATCCCAGGGGCAGCCAGGTGAGATGACCTGAGAGCACATCCTGTAGCAACAACCCGCTCCCTGGACGCATGTGGCCTGGAGTGCGCAGACAACACTCGGGCGGCATTTGTGGGAACAACCTCCAACATCGGAGACCTGCCATACCACCACGCGTAGGAGGAACGGGGAGGCAGCAGTGGCTGGTTGCTACGGCCTGCTCAGCGCAGTGGCCCACCCCTGTCCTCGGGCCCTATTCAAGAACAGGAGTCAAGCCCACTTGGGGTTGTCCCATCACAGTTCGCCAAGTCACCTGAGGACAAAGTTTGTTCAGTGTTCACAAGTGAACCCCTGGAGTTCCATCTGAGTTCTGTCCCAAGTTCAAAGCTCACTGGCAGCCTACCGCTCCACACTGCCTCTGAGGGCCCAAACCCACCGTCTTCATCCCTGGAGGCTGCCCAGGGAACCCAGAGGTGCCTCCGCCGGTCTCTCGTCTCAACAAACCAAGCCTTGTCCTGCCCACCACTCAGCCCCACTTCCCTTCCTATGAGGATTGGCAAGGACCACCAACGCCCACCACCAACTCACTCATCTGCAGACATCATGCTTCCTCCCTCGGCTTGCCTGTGACCGCCCCAAACACCTCCTGGCCGATCCCGGCCATGCAGCGAGAGCCGTCCCTGCTCTACCACTGGGCAGTCTGGCTAGAGGTTTTATTCCATTAATTTTCATCTTGATAATTGGAAGCAGCTCTCCACCCTGTTTCCGTAGGATTTAATGAGCTACATAACGTCACAGTTCCCACTGAGGCAGCTTAAATCTGCACTTCACCCCAGGGATGCTGCGCTCCATCCCATCCCAGGGATACCAAGCTGTCCTGGACCCCAGGCCGGCCCACGGCCAGCAGTTCCTCCTCCCTGGGGTCCAGCCTCCTCGGAGCAGGGCCAGGCTCTCCACCACTGCGCCTCCCACCAACCCCTTGGTAGAAAGCAGAGTAGAATCCTCTTTGGACCCACGTCCACATTATGGGTAATAAAGGCCTTTATGTGCCTATAAAGCAAAATTCCTGCAAAGCCTTTCCATCTCGACACGCCACGTGCAATAAAATGACTGTTGCTCCCACACGGCCCTTGCACGTGCCAGGCTCTACCCACACACACTGCAGCCGGGTGACACCCGCCTGACCAGCGTGTACACAGGGTTCCAAATCCCACCAGGCACCTAGCACTAACCCGGGCCCATCCAGGAGTGCGTCCGGCCTCACCACCCTCCTCTAGAACAGGGAGGGGCAAGAGCACCTAATTCACCTGACTGTTCTGAAAATCCACTCAATTTATTCATTCATTCAGCCACTGAACAAATACCTGCTGGATCTCTACCCTGCTCCAAGCACAGACACAACATTGATTATCAAGGGCCAAGCTTCATGCCGCTTACATTCCAGCAGCAAAGTAACAAATGAATGAACTTAAACTTCTCATAATGAAGAGGCCCTTGAAGATGATGGGACAGGGGGCCCCATCAGAGCTGGGAGCTAATTCAGACTGACGATGACAGTTTAACAAGTGCATGCATGTGAGCACCATGCAGCCAGAAAACACATCTACTATGACGTTAAGCTGCATGCAATTACTCAGAATTCTAGAGCACCACTAGTCCCGGTGGATGACGGGGATGCAGCCTGCACAGCTGGGCTTAGTAAGATGCCTGCAACACCCAAAGACTGGAAAGCTTCAGAGACGCTGCCAGAAACTCTGGACTAGGGTGCTACCACTTCATCGCTATGGATGCTTTGTGGGGACTCAGCCCAGAGAGAGATTAGATCTCTGTCCCCCCCCCCGGTCCTCCTCAGAGTGACTCAGAATGACACCCCAAAAGGACAGCCCCATGTCTGCCCAGCCCACTGCCTGCCACACTGCAGGTGAACTGGAGGCATGCAAAAAAGGCCAAGCAGCAGTCAGCAGACCAAGTGCTGCCCATCCCCCAAAACAGACCCACCCCACATGGAGGAGCATAGGGAAGAACCCACATATTGTCAGTAACATCCAGATAGGGCAAACGATTCCTGCAACACCCCCAGGTCACCACTCAATAGCCAGCTCCAGCAGTCCTTGAGCTCACCACACCCCAGCAGCCCTGCCCAGTAGCCGAGACAGCAGAGGGGCAGTGAGGTCGCCCAGAGGTTGCAAGGTATGCAGCTGGCCCAAGAGGGAAGCCTGGCCCCGGCTCACCTCCTGCAGGGCAGACAGGTCCATCTGGACTAGGGTCTGTGACTGGGCTTGCGCTAGGCTGAGCAGCTCGACTAGAGGGGACCCTAGGATGTCTGTGTTCATCCTACAAACACCTGTTGTACGTGTCCTAGGTCACCATCCCACAGGAGAAGTCATGCCCAGAAAGCGCTCTCCACCCGCATGCTGAGAAAGCTACAGGTGCGTGTGGGACGGCCCATATCACAAGAACCGGGGACACGTGTAGGCGAGGGTGTGCACTGCCGGCGGGGATGCAGACTGGGCCAGTCACTATGGAAAACGGTGTGGAGGTTTCTCAAACTGTAAAAGATAGATCTACCTTATGACCCAGTAGTTCCACCCCTAGGTTTCTATCTGAAGAAGGCAAAACACTAACTCAAAGCGATGCGTGCACACCCCTGTCCACTGCAGCCCTGTGCAGAGCAGCCAAGCTACAGAAACACTCCTAAGTGCCCCAGCACAGAGGAGTAGATCAAGAACATGTAGTATATGTACATGCTGATTTTTTCTAAAGATTTATTTATTTATGCACACAGGAGCTGGAGTACAGGCCAGAGTCCAGGGTGGTGAGAGGATTCACCAGAGACAGAGTGGGAGCAGAACAGGCAGATGGACTGAAACACACTGCTGAGGGGAGCAGCGGGCACAGCAGGAGAGGTCTGCTGCGCCATGTGGGTCCCCTCCCTGGCCGGCAGCAGGGATCGAACTTGTGCTGCAGTGACTGTGGCTTGCTTCATAGTGTGTTGTTCAACCCACTGTGCCAGCAGGGAGGCCCCTGTACTCGCTATTTTTAAAAAATGAACTCTTGTCATTTGCAACAACATGGATGGAATTGGAGGGGAAATGCTAAATGAACTAAGTGTGAAGGAGCAAGACAAATGCCAGATGGTTTTACTCATGTGTGGAATATAGAGAAACACAACAAAGGGTCAGACAGAACCCACCGAAAACAAACCCTGGAAATCTGAGTGCAGGACTGAGGTTACCAAAGAGGAGAGGCGGGTGGAGAGTGTGTGGTGCCTAACGGCCTGCAGTGGAGAACTACAGGCGACACACACCTGAAGGACGTTACAGTTCTAAACCAATAATATGCCAATTCATTTCAATTTCAAATAAAACAAAAAAACTGTCTATGGAAGGCCCTCCCTGGTGGCGCAGTGGGTTAAGCAACACACTATCAAGCAAAACGCAGCCACTGCAGCACGAGTTCGATCCCTGCTCCCACATGGCACAGCAGACCTCTCCTGCCTTGCTCACCGCTCCCCCCAGCAGTGTTTCAGTTGATCGGCCTGTTCTGTACCCCACTCTGTCTCTGGTGAATCTCCTCACCCCCTGCACCTCTGGCCTGTACCCCAACTCTTATATGCATAAATAAATCTTTTAAAAAAAACTGTCTATTGAGAGCTTTCATGAAATTAAAAATGGGTGCATGGATGGATGCATGGATGGACGGACACCATGGGTGGCAGGAGAGAGGCACAGTCAGGAGGCAGGGGAGGCCAGGCCAGAGGAGGAAGCAGTGGTAGGGCAGGCTAACGGTTACAGTGGAGACCCTGGAGCGGAGGCCTAATAATGCTGCCAAGAACTGAGCTGAGCGTGGTGGGTCAGACAGACGCATTCAATAGCTACCCCAGCCCGAGTCGTGCAGGACAACACCGTGAGCGAGAAGGGGCCTTTCCTGGAGCCACAGGCAGGAGAGCGGAGTCCCAAGGACCAAGGAGATCAGCCTTCTCGTGGAGCCTGGAGCAGGAGGCGCACAGAGGCCCTAGAGAAGGGCCACGCTGTGTACCAGCCACCTGCCATCTTGGGACGCCTCTTCCTCCTCCTGCCCTCGATGAGCCAGAAGCCCAGAGCAGGTGCAGGACCACAGGAGCCGCCTACCTGCCAGGCCCCCTGAAGGCACAGGGTGACTGCCTTCCTCAGGAAGCCACCAGAACATGCAGAGCGGAGGCTCTGACGGGTGCGGGGCCAGGCTGCAGCAGGGCCTGCCCGGGTTGCCCAACCTGCCACAGAGGACGTGGAACGAATGTTTTCACACCCAGCGTGGCCTGCCTCCCTTCCTCACTCATTTCCAGCGCCCCAGGCCGTCTGACAAAGCTGCTCAGCCCCACCTCAGTGAGGTCCGGACATGAGCACCCCCACCAGGGCTGGGACCCTCGGGCCACACCCTGTCCACCAGGAAACACCTGGGCCCGCCCTTCGATTCAGCTAACTTATGTCGTAACTGCTCCAGACCCCAGACGGCAGGCCCCAGTAAAGCCTCTGACAAGAGCTGAGAAGCGAATGCTCCCCTCCTTTCTAGAGTAGAAGGAGAAGGGGCTTTTGCCAGCTCGGTTCGCACACCTCCACGGCCTGGCCGAGGTGGAGTCAGCATCACAGCCTCAGAGGGAGTCCCCGCGCGTCTGGTCGTCCGTCCGTCAGTCCTGCAGGGCAGCCCGCGTCCTAGCCCCTGAGGCCACACCACCAAGAGGGCCTCCTCCTCTAGCTCCGTGCCCGCCAGCAGCCTGGAGACACCCAGGCAGCCGCCACGTGCTGGCGGCAAGTTAGGAGACCACAGAAGTTAAGAGTCCTGCCCGTCCTGTTGGGGGAAGCCAGGGAGAGGGTAGCTCAGTCAGAGGGATAAGCAGCCTCCCAAGCGGGGCCAGAACTGTGGGAACGCAGAGCGGCAGCCACACTGGCATTCAGGGGTCAAAGGAGGCTTCGCAGAGGCCGCCATACTGGGGTGGGCCCGAAGGACGGGAGGAAGTCACCACCCGGGGAAGGGCATTCCAGACCCAGAGACTAGCCGGTCCCAGGGAGGTCAAGAGCCGGCAGGCTGTGACGACAAAGACCAGGAGGTAGATCCGCACAGGCCCGGGAGCGTCCTCTCTGCTCCCACCCCGCCAGTATCTAGTCCCCCAGAGTCACCTGCTCAAGTTCCTAAAGCTCTCTCCAGGGCTCCTGGCTGCTCCCAGACTCCTGGTCAGCTCACGCGCCTCCCAGGGCCCAGAGCTTGTGAGGCCGGCCCTGCTGGAGTCCAGCATTCATTCACTCATTCATTCATTTGCTCATTCATTCATTCACTCATTCATTAGAACTCACTAATTCATTCAGACTCTTGCACACCCACCCCTCACCTGCTAGAACTGTCAGGCTCTGCTCTGCAGTGTGAGAGTCTGTCCACTCAGTCCCGCCTCCTCCCTCAGCTCGCTGCCCCCCAAACCATGTGAACTGAGATGGGTGGCAGCAGAGGGCCCATCTCCTAGTTATGCTCTTTCTCCCTGGAGAAGCCATCATGCCTTCTCTGCTCCTTTCATGCAGAACTGACTGGGGGTACATGGGAGAGGGGGGTACCATGGTTCCTGCCCTTGCAAAGTTGTCTTCTCCAAGATTCTGAAATAGAACTAGCCCCCCTCCCTACCAGAGCTCATTCACTCAACAAATATTTATTAAACTCCTATTCCACTGTCAGCACCCAACAAGTATATTTAAACACTTCCACCCTTAGTTCTCTGCAATAAATCCCTGCGCCCCTCAGCCTTCTTAATCCACGTACTCGTGGCTCACACGTGGGCTCTGTCATGCACCAGCAAGCTGAACACGCTAGCTACATGGACGTGAACCTGGCAAGAGGGGCCCTGGCCTTCACAGAGCCGACTTCCACACCGGCACACAAACAGATCAGCACCACGAAGATAAACACACAATGCCATAGAGCGGTCGTGGGGTGGAAAGAATGCTCTAGATAGGTGGTCTGGAGAAGCCTCTCAGAGAGGTGACATTTGAGCTGACTGACAGGGAGTTTCCCATGCAAAAATCTAGGGAAACAGTGCCTCAACGCAAAGCACCAGGTAGTACAAAGGACCTGGGGCGGGAGGAAGAGCAGCTGATTCAAGTAATACGAAAGCAAGTATAGCTGGTGATCAGTGAGCCAGAAGGCACCCTGGCAAAGAAGCTATTTGCCAGCTTTTGTAAGCTGTTGATTTCAGGCCAGACATGGGTTCTTTCCTCTGTCTTCCCCTCTAGTGCCAGGAAGTGGGCAAAATGATGCTGCAATATCAAACAACCCGAAGCTGTGCAGATCCCAACCCTCACAGGTTGCCTCCTCCTGTGAGGCACTACCAGGGGCTCTGCCCGCCTCGTCCTCACTGGGCCTGAGCGATGCATCAGTCAGTCTCTGGCGCTCTGAACCAGACAGAAACAGACAGGATGGCTGATCACGTGCTGGGTTTTCACATGGCCACACTTAGCAGCCGGGGCACAGAATCACAGCCCTAACACATGGCCAGGGGGGAGCCAGCACACCCCGCAGTCAGGACTGGAACCTCCACAGCAAAAGCTGGCTTACCGGCTGAGACCCGGCGCCCGCGGTGAGCCGGCCTGTCATCGACAGGAGCATCACTGCTGACGACGCAAGCATGGACCGTGTGCAGTCGGCCCTACACCGCGCATCTCTGGACTCTGCTCCACGTGTGCCTTGCCTCTCGCTTTCTGCTGCGGTCCTTTGCTGTGTATCGACCCAGTCACAGATAAACCTCCGACGAGGCCCTCCCTGCGCATCTCAGGCTCACGTTCTCCTGCCCCCCTCTCCCTTGCCCGGATTAGCCTCCAAATGCACTAAACAAATCCTTTCCTGGGGCAGAAGATGGTCTGAAGCCAGAGTATGGGATTAACAAGGTGTCTCATTTTCCCCAATCTTCCCCAAAGGCTCTGGATTTGCTCTTCTCTCCCTCTGCCTGGGCCACCGAGAAGAGGCCCTCAAATTCTGGTGCAACAAAGCTCCTCTGGGTGAGGCCAAGAATCTTCCAAAACCGTAAAGATGTCCAAACATTGGAGGTACAGCTTCCTCCAAACAGACATTAACCGCCTCCCTCACATCCAGGCCCACAGGCTCCTCCTCCAGGCCTCGGAAGCCATCTGGCACCTTGCTCTCAGGCAGCCCACTGCTACATGGCGAAGGAAGTGGGGACAGGGAAAGGGACTCAGCCGCTCCCAGCCCCAACTCCCCCACAGCTCCGGGGGACAGGGGTGCCTTTGATGGTGCCTACCTTCACCCCTCGGCCCGCAGCGACAGCCTGCACACCAGATTCAGTGCCAAGCCGCTCCATATCCAGTTATTTTTACTGTGTTTGTTTATCCCATTTCAAGCTAACTCTGTGTCACCACTTGTTATCAAAACAGAGAGCACCTGGACGTGTCTCAGAAAAGCAACAAATACGCTTTGGAGAGTGCCGGGGATTGCCAGAACACCAACTGCGTTTCCAGCCCGATGCCCCAGTTGCAACAAAGCAGATTCCTTTCTTCTCTTCACTTGAAAAGCCTAATCCAGATAAGCCAGTCAACAATGGCTGCCTGGCCTCCCGAGACCTTTCTTCCCCCTCTGCACGGCTGGGCCTGGTGACAGGACTCACACCTCTTGACATCGGCCTGGCCAAGCACCAGGCCTGAGACGGTCAGCGGCTCCCCCCTCGCCGCACGCCAGCCGCGGGCCAAGCTGCCCGCCAACGGCCAGAGCAGCAGCGGCCAGGGCAGGCTTGGGGAGAGGCGGGTTCGGGGTGTGGTCTCCCACTCAGGCGGGCCAGGAGGGCACAGGAAGGACCATCCTCACGACATCCTGCCAGTCCCGTGCTGAGAGCCCACGGACAAGCGCCGCAGGGCTGATGCCACACACCCACAGCTGTCCGAGCAGCCGGAGGCGGCTGAGCTAGGCCGGCGCCCTCTCCCAGAACCGACTCCTGGGGGTCCTGGCTTCTAGGTCCTCCGCCCGCCCAACCTGTATCATCACCCGACCTCCGTCACAAAGCGCCCATGAGCTCTGGCTTCAGACTCTTGCTCGGCTCCTGACAGAGCCCCATGTGGCGCTCCCGGCACCCCTCCACCTCCGCCCCAGAGAGGTCCCACCACCTGCCTTGTCACCACCTGAGCAGTGCAGACCCAAGGTCATCCTTTATGTCTCTCTGACTCTCATCCAGGGCTTTAAAAGAAGGAAGGGTGACAGAGAGCCCTTGGGGAGTCCCTTTTACCAGTGCTGAGCAGGATTCAGGGCCCAGGTTCCCCCTCGGCCAGCACCTCCTCTGCCCACCTGCCAGGCTCTGGGCCTCAAGGGTGGGAAGTGCTGAGCACTCCCTGCCTCCCGCTGGACTGCTGGCCAGGCCGGGCTGGGGGAAGCCTGCCCTATATTCCCTTTACCTTGGAAGAGTGGGTCACAACCACGACCCTCCCAACACTCCAGGTGGGCACCCCTCCCCACGTCCCACCTTTGGTGGAGCCACCCTGCCAGCCGAGTCCAGGTCTCCCCACCCTTCTTCACCAGCCTGTGTGCCTGAGCACTGGCTGGAGGCCTCTAGAGAGAGCCGCCTGCCTGCGAAGGGAAGACCAGGCCGCCCTCACCTGCCTGAACCTGCCTGGGAAGCACAGGTGGCTGCTGATACACGAAGGAGAACTCAGCGGCCCATAACCAAACCAACGTGCCCCAAACCTGAAGTGCGATCTCCCCATCATCAGCCAGACTGGCCTAGGCCCTACATGTGATGGTGGAGGGAAGGGAAAAGAAGTCGTTCCTCGTGGGCGAGAGGGGAGGCGGGGCCGCTGCCCAGAGGGCCACTCAGCGTCAGTCCCGGCCGAGGCAGCTGCGCTTGCATGGCGGGGCTCTCGCACCGAGGAGGACACGTCGCTGCCTCAGCGCTGGTCGGGCAGCAAAGCCAGAGAGCACGCCAAAGCCCGGCGACCGGGCACTGGCCAGAAAGCACACAGCCCTGCTATGTGGTAGAGTAATAAACAGCCATCTCTGTGTGAGCCCACAGGGGACGAGGGCCATGCCAAGCATCCAGAGAAGGCCAGGCAGCTCAGTGCAGGCCGCCCACAGGGAACAGCATCGCAGACGCAGGCCCTAGCCCTCGGGAGCCGCGATGAGCCCGGCTCTGAGAGCGCATAGAGGACGCGCTGGAAGTGGTGGCTGCCTCTGGGAGGGAGCACACGGCTGGAAACAGGTGGAGGGATGCAGCTGCCACCGTCACAGTTTCGCCCTGGGTCCCTTTACTTTAGGAAATCAACAGCGGCCCACTTACAGAGTCTCACATCTGCATCTGTGTTCGAGTCCTCCCACTTCTGCCCCAGGAGACAGACGACAACCATACTCATGGGCTACTTGCCCAGCTGCAGGGCCCAGCACCGTGACTGGCACACCGGCACCAGATGCTTGGCAAGGGGCTGCCTGGGGAGGCACCAGCGCTCCCAGGCCCAGGCTCTCCACTTCGCTCTGGGAAGCCGGCCGAGGCCAGAGCTTGCGCTCCACCCCGGGTGTGCGGGAAAGGCCCTGGGGCACTGGGTCAGGGTTCCAGCCACATGCTCTGCAGGGAGCAGCCCCCAGTCCCACAGGCACATCCATGATGGCGAGTGCCGTGTCCTGGAGTGACCCCGGGGCAGGCGTGGCATCTGTGGAGGTGCCTGGAGGGAGCTGCCTGTGGTCCTGGAAATGGCCTCTGTTGACTAATTTCTGTACATAATTCCACCCAGGATGAGTCAACAGCAGGGCAGACAGGACTCCCCATAGGCTGGCCCCAAAGCTGCCAAGAAGGGTGAGAATAAAAGCATGGGGTGTCCCACTCACGGAGGGACACCGAGGCACCCCCTCAGATCAGGTGACCTCCATCTATATATAGCAGCTGCTGTGAGCATCCCCCAGGCCCGCCACAGGTCAACCACTTGCGCTGGGGCAGAGCGGCCTGCTCCCCTTAGCACCCCGGCTGGCCCTCCAGTGTCCCGGCCTCTGCTCCGTAGGCCGGCCTGAGCCCGTCAGCCCGCTCCACCGGACTCCAGCTAACCATGCTCCGGAGGCAGCCACTGATTACACACACCACCATTTATCAAGGCCTGGTCCCCCACGAGTCACTGTGACCTGGCGGTGGGCCCAGGGGCTGACCGTAGCCCCACCAGGGACCTGCCCGAGCAGGCAGGCTTCCCCAGACTCCAGATCCCACCCACCACCTACTGCCTGGGTCACCTGGGGCCACCTGCTTCATTTCTGGTGCCTGAGCTCCTCGCCTGCCCGGCAGGCTCATGACACCTCTCTCAGGGGTGCCAGGGCTGAAAGGGTCACGCAGCCGACGCACTTCGCTTGTGGCAAGAGCTCAGCAGCCAGCGGCCGCCATTACAATTCCCAGGAAACCCGTCCAGGGCCCTCCCGGCAGCACGCAGGTCTAGGCAGGGTAGGGCAGAAGGAGTCCCGGGAGTGGAGGCCACTCCTGCCTGGCCCAGATGCGCTGCAAAGACCAGTAGCAGCGCCTCCATCCGCACCTTTGTTTGCTCTCCCACCTCCTGCGCCCTGCACAGGCCTTCCCTGCCCCAGCCCCTGCCCCTGGAGCGGCAGCAAATCCTTGTCAGCAAACAGCACATTAATTGCTTCTTGGCCTGGCTTCAAATGATATCACAGAACCGGGCTGCTCAATTTGAGCAAATGGAAAGGAGGAAGGAGGGGCGCCCGGCAACTCACACGCAGGAGCTGGGATGAGGGGTAGCTCCAATTACTAATTAATTGACTGTTCAGATGGAACAGATCTGAAACCCCAACAGGTTGGGAGAGCGAGCCCTGGGCTCCCCGCCAGCCCCTTTCATCGGAGAGCAGAGCTCCGGTCTCGACCACCTTCGGGAGGGGAAGCCCTGGAGTCCTGCCACCCACGGCCCAGAGGTGCGAACAGGGCGGCGATCCCGTCCCAGCCAGGAGGCCGCCGGGCCACTCACTCGCTGGCTCGCCCAGTCAGCAGGCGCTGAGCTCCCAGGACAGACCAAGTACGGTGCCCGCTGCCGCACCCCAGTCCTGGCACAGCGCCCGAGGTAAAGCAGGAACAAAAGCTGCCCCGTAAGTGCACATCGGGTAACTGAAAGAATGAATGATGCGAACACCACGCATGGGGCGAGCTTGTTAAGATGCAATACTGGACAAGTGCAACTCAGTCCTGACCTGGCGGCGCTTCCAGTCTGGGGCCAGCTTTGCTGTGACCCACGCGAGCATGGCAGCCGTCAGAGCCAGCGGCAGGAAGAGTAGGTCAGCAGGGCAAGAGGACGGTCACGGCAGACGTGATCCTGACTGGGAGGCCAGGGGCCCTGAGGCGGAGAGGAAGGAGAAGCTGTTGCCAACCCTGGTGGCCTCTTCTAAGCCCCACATTACCTGGGCTCCTCCCCATCACCACAGAAGACTCCCCACTACTCGGTGGCCTCGGGGGTCTCCCCATTCTCCAGGTAGGGCAAAGGGTCAACTGGGGAGTACATGAGTAAAGTTGGCTGGGGAGGATCCCCTGGAGAGATGGGGCCACTGCAGGGCTTGGGGGTGGCGACAGGCACGAAGGCACACAGGTCCTCCAATGCCCAGCCACATGGACCCCAAGTTCCCCAGGCACTTCTCTTCACAGTCAGGTGCTGGTGACATTCTGAGAGCACCAGACCTCCATTCCCAGCTGCGGCCTCTGGCCCTGAGTGCCTAACTGAAGATGTGGCACCCATGCGTACCCCCTGCACTCCCGGGAGGAGGGGGAAGGTGGGTTTCTGAAAGAACACACTTGGGGGCCCTCCCTGGTGGCGCAATGGGTTAAGCAATGCACTGTGAAGCAAACCGCAGCCACTGCAGCACCAGTTCGATCCCTGCCGCCGGCCAGGGAGGGGACCCACATGGCGCAGCAGACCTCTCCTGCCTTGCCCGCTGCTCCCCTCAGCAGTGTGTTTCAGTAAATCTGCCTGTTCTGTTCCCCACTCTGTCTCTTGTGGATCCTCTCACCCCCCACACCTCTGGTCTGTACCCCAGCACTTGTATGCATAAATAAATAAAAGCTTAAAAAAAAAAAAGAACACATTTGGGGGAGGTGGGGCATGGGCCTGGGTTTGAATCTCCACTCTGCTCCTTTCTACCTATGAGAGCAGGATAAATTCCTAGGCCACCGCCATTCTCGAAGATGGGCAAACTGTCAGAAGGGTGGCGGCTGACATTCCATCCGCGGCCCCGCTCTGCGACCGTGGTCAGGGTAGGGCACGGGAAACTACCCAGGCCCCAACTTCTGCTTCTCTCTACGGGACTTTCTATCCCTCCCACCTTTTAGCTCCCAGGAATTTGTTTCGGCCCCCACCTGCCTCCTCCAAGGCTGGGAACCAAGTACTCTGAATCCGGGTCCTCGCCTACCCACTGCTACCTAAGATTTCGAAAGCGACAAAGCATTTTAAAATGTTGTCACCTCTAGCGACAGTCATGAGGGGTGGGGGTCACTAGACCGACCGACCATCTGCTTTGGATTGGGGCTAGCAACACCCCTGCCTGCCTGGGTTATGTGTTCACCCGGTGTCTGCTGGGGAGGCTGATGGAGACTCAGCAGGGGGCACCGCGCTGTTGTGAACACCAACGGCCGCAGCCCCGCCCATTGACTGAACCAAGTCCCGTGCCAAGGCTTTACACACATCATCTCCTTGGCAATAGCCAAGGTGGCATGATCTCCCTGCTACAGGTGCGTAACCCTGCCCCTTCGAGAGACCCAGAGACGTATCCGAGAGCCGAGTCAGGGCCAGAGGCAAGTCCGGAACCCAGCGCTGCCGGAGGCGCACCCACCAGGAGGGCAAGCGCGGCCCGCCTGGCCCTGCTCCCCAGCTGCCCCCTGCTCCACACCCCTTCCACTTGAGGACACCAGTCCCACCCCACTCGACCACCCAGGCCGCCAGTGTGCAGCTGGAGGGCTTCAAACCAAACTTCCCGCAAATAGATTTCTGAAGATCCTTTTTTTTCCTGGCGAGAGGCTGCTCCTCTTGGTTCCTGCTGTCTAGCACTTTTGGAAATATGGGGGGCGGGGGCTGCTTAGACCAACTCGGGAGGCCAGTGTGTGCTCGTTCAAGTCTGAGCCCCTCTCCTGGGTCCCTCCCCCAGTGGAGGGAAGTGTGGGGGCTGCTGCAAATTGCCCTGAGGCCTGTGCTCCCTTCCCTGACGCACCTGACAGATTCTCTTCCACAGGGGCTGGCCCAGCCACTGAAACTGCACCACACAACCAGGCCCGCAGCTGCGAGGAATGTCTGTAAATCCTGGGGCTCGGCACAGGGCAGCCGGATCAGGGGAACAGCAACAAATCCCAGGATGAAAGCAGAAGCCATCCTGTTGACAATTCATTCGTGTTTCTCCCCCAAATCCATCCACAACAAAACTGTTAAGCTCATGTTTCCTCTCCTGTTGCAAACAATTGTAAAAATGATCGGTATCTGCCCTCAGTGGAGAGCCCGTCTGCCTCATCCCCAGGCTCAGTCTTTCTGGAAGGGCTGCCTGTGTGAAAAGCATGCATTCTCAAGGTGCTCAGATAATGGCTACTCTTAGAGACCCTAATCACTCAGCTCAAAGAAGAGAAATGCAAAGCCAGCCCAGAGAACTGCTGACTGTGTGCAGACTGGTGCCCCGGGGAGGACGCTGGGCTGGGCACACACACGCTCAGCGCAGTGTCCAGAAACTGGGCTATTGTATGGGGTATCATGTTGCTTGTCAACCTCCTGAGATGAGCCCTCTAGCCTCCCTCGCGAGTCTCTCCTGCCTTTGTTTATGGCTCTCAGATCTCTTCTTGAAGGAGAAATGTATGGGGGATGGGAAGAGGGAGTAAGAGTGCAGATGGAACCAGGACACCAGCGCTGACCCTGGCTTTGACACTTGGAAGCTATGTCCGAAGGAAAGAGCCCCACCCCCCATGCCTATCTCCCCTTCTTCCAGCAACAGCTTTAATTTGCTTGGAGGCCTTTCCTTCCCACACTGGGTGGAGCACAAGCCCCAAGTCTAAACCAATCAGTACACAGCGTTTCCCTGAACAAGTCATCAGTACTGGCAAGAGCACGTGACTAAAGCCCATCCAATCAGCAAGCCCCAGCACCTCTGCTGGGAATGCTGGGAGAGTCTCTCCAACTACGCCACGAAATGAGATCAAATGAGAGGATGGGGGTGGGGGGTGTAGAGCTGCTGCAGGCATTTTTTAACCATGTGGAGACTGAGATCACAACTAACTCTCCTTAAAGAAATCCTGTCTTGGAGACATTTTGGGTACAAGACCAAGCAGTGCCTGATCCAACATGAACGACTTGGATAGAAGCTATCAAGGGAGCTTCACATCTGATTCCTCATATTCCTAATCCTCTCTTTGAAGGAATTCTTTGATAACTGAGAACTCAGAGCACGACTTCTTGGCCTTTTGCCTAAGAACAAGTTGAGAGATTAGCTCGATCCCACAAGAATACCCAATCAGATCCCCAGGTTAGAGATGGACTCATCCAGTCATCTATAGACTAAATACCAAGTGTCAATCAACTTCGTGTCATCGGTGGTGATCAAAGCACAGTCCCTGCCCTCAAAAGCTCTCAGACTGAAGGGTCACAATTCCAGAGACCCCAAAACTATATTTTACTGCAGTGGGACAACCCCACCAGCACATGCCTGGGGCTGTGGACAGTTTCTTACATGATGGGGATCACAGGAGGCTTCCAGGAGGTAAAGGCCACCACAGAAACTCTTAGACTTAGAGTCATCAAATGCTCCACTAATCATGGCAGTCCTCAAGGCAACCCTGTGTCAGAGGCCAGGCAGGGATCACCAGCCCCACTTTACAGAGAAAGGCAGACACCGAGAGACAGCGAGTGACTCAGGCTCATGAGGCAAATTGGGGACTAAGCAGAGAGACCCAAATCTCACCAAGCACTCCTCACATACATGACAGCATCCTTCCCCTTGACTGCATCCAAAGGACAAAGACCAGCCATCTGCCCCCACGGGCTGATAGGGGGCTTCAGGAAGGTGCCAGCAGCAGTCAGAGGCAGGCCATGCACCTACCTGCGAGCCAGGGAAGGCCCTGCGCCTGCTGCCAGGACAACTCTTTCGGATTCATCGCAGAGCCAGGCCATGTTCCCAAGTAGAGCCATATCACCACTGGGTCCCACAGGCGGAGGAAGGCTTTCCAGAGTCGGCAAGTCTTCACACAAAAGCCTCAGCAGGTCTAGTGGGCCACATTTAACATGATCTAAGAGGATGGCAGAGGGCGCTGGCCCAAGGAGAAGGGCTTGGTGCCAGCACAGTCCCAACACAGGGCTGGCTCTGACGACAGTGAGGTTGAGGATAAGGAAGAAAGGAAAGTGCTCTTCACTTTTGTTTTACCGTGATGTGAGAAAGACCAAGAGAAAGCAAGAGATTAAGGGCATGGATTTTGCCATCACAAAACAACTGGTAACAACAGTCACATCAGTTTCTGGAACTGGTCTCCTGGGGCTCACACTGAGCACACGGAAAGCAGAGGGGGCGCGATAATGCTGAGTTCACGGTGGTGGTCTCAACCGCAAACCCACTGTGGGTTAGTACTGCTATTCCCACGTACAGACGGCCCCTGGGGAAAACATGCACGACACACAATAAAACCGAGCACACGCTAACCGGACGAAGAACCCAGCACTTAGACTACCTCCCTCCCCGCTACACACAAGATAAGGGCAGAAGATGAAACCTCACAACAGCAGCCCCCAGCCCCATAACCGTGACCGCAGCCCCCTCTGCTGTGTTCTGCACAGTCAAAGGAGTGCCTCCGCCTCAGGGGTTCAATCTAGGGCTCAGCACCCTAGATTGCCCTGTGAGGAGGCTGCTCCAAAAGGGGCCTTCCAGCACTCTCAGGACACTAGCGCCTTGTGGTCACCTGTCTGAGGACACTAGCGCTACAGTGTCACTGCCCCCTACGTACCCCCGACCCGACAGCCCCACTTCCCATCAGGAGACCAAGGATCAGGGGGCCTGGTCTGGTTTTCTAGGTGAGGCCTCCAGATCCTCTCCTTTCTCCTCGCCATCTTCCCACAGCAGGCCTCCCTGCCGCAGGCTGCTCGAAGGGTTGCCCCAGCCCAGGTGAGTCTCGAGACAGCAGGCCCCCACGGTCAGCCAGGTCCTGAGCAGGAACACAGTCCATTGGGGCGTGGGGCTGGGAGCAAGGGCAGGCCCTGCAGAGACTGCGCTGAACTCACAGGTCGTAAGTAGCCGGCCCTGGGAGAGCGGCCTCCAGCCTTCCTGGCCCAGTAGGGAGGAACAAGGGACTCCGGCCCAAAAGCTGCCAGGCCTGGCCTCTCCTCAGCCTTTGCCCAGAACAGGAGCTGTCAGACACCACGCAGCCTGAAATCCCAACACCCTCCTTCTTCTGGTCCCTGCTCAGGCGTCTCCCTAAGCTCCTCAAGAAGCAGCCATAACTGCCTCTACCTCACCGGAGGGCAGTGTCCGAAGGAGGACAGCCCCTCAGCTCAGAGCAGGGCCCTGCCAGGTGTGCAGAGCACGTCCTCTCCTCCACACTCCAGCCAGCGCCAGGGTGGCCACGTCAGGCCTCACCGCAGCAGCTCACAGGTGCCAACGGCAGCAGCACCAACATTCACGTCACAATGGCTGCCACCGACGGCCTCCTCTCTGCCAGTCACTGTGCCTGATAGGTCTCTTTTTTTTTTTTAAGAGTTATTTATTTATCATACAAGAGCTGGGGTACAGGCCAGAGGTGTGTGTGGGCAGTAAGAGGATCCACCAGAGACAGAGCGGGGTACAGAACAGGCAGATAGACTGAAGCACACTGCTGAGGGGAGCAGTGGGTGAGGCAGGCGAGGTCTGCCACACCATGTGGGTCCCCTTCTGGGCCAGCAGCAGGGATCAAACTCATGCTGCAGTGGCTGTGGTTTGCTTCATAGCGCGTTGCTCAACCCACTGCACCACCAGGCAGACCCAGGTCTCATATTTTTAACCCTGCGACTCTCCATGGCACAGATGGGTAAACTGAGGAGATGGGTAAACATGGAGACCAAGTACCAAGCTGACACATGAGAATCCAGAATGTCTCTGCAGGAAGAGCACTGACTTGGAGGCTGGGTATTTGCACATCACTTCACTATTACCTGTTCAGTGTCTTCCATACAATAATATTAACAACTGCAACAGTGATCAACGGTAACAATCATAGCCCACACCAGAGTATGAGCTACAGGCGCCAAGCACTTTCTAAATACCTCCCATGCATTAACTGAGTTCTCACAGCAGCCCTAGAGAGAGGGACAATCGTGGCCTGATTAGACAAGAGAAGCAGCAAGCCTGAGGCCTCCCCCTGTTAGTGGCAGAGTCAGGCTTTGACCCAAGCTGTCTGGCCCATGACCCTGCTCTCCCCACCATGCTCCACCACCACCCACAGCTCCTTGCTTGCAACCTTGGTTGCAACACCTGCAATCTCACGTATGGGTTACCATCGACTATGCATCAAATCCACCCATAACCATTAACTTCAAAAAAGCGACCCCAGAGGCCTTGGAGAGTCACTGTGGACACCACCTATACACACAGACCAGAAAGCCTGCCCTGGGGAGGAGAGGGCTGGTAAGAAAAGCAGGAGCCGGTGCAGGGCCCTATCCCTCCAGGGCTGGGTGTCCAGCCTGAGGCTTGGGGACCCAGGGTGCCCTAGAGGAGGGAAGTCTGCAAAGAGACAGAGATGACACAACTCCAAAGGCAAGCAGGCCTCTCACCACATCCATGAGTCTCTTGCAGGCAATAAGCCAAAATGAGGCCAGGAAAGAGTGGGAAGGACTGGGTTGTCCCTCAGTTCCTGCCCTGGCACCACCCCCACCCCCACCCCCAGAAAGCCCCCTCACCATGCACCTGCCTCTCCTGCCACTCCCCCTTTATACCTACTATTTCCTTTTTTTTTTTAAAGATTTATCTATTTATGCATGCAAGAATTGGGATATAGGCCAGAGTCGCGGGAAGTGAGAGAATTCACCAGAGACAGAGTGGGGAGCAGAACAGGCAGATCGACTAAAATATTCTGCTGAGGGCAGCAGTGGGCAAGGTAGGAGAGATCTGCTGTGCCATGTGGGTCACCTCCCTGGCCAGGGATTGACTTCATGCTACAGTAGCTGTGGAAGCCCCACAGTGCGGCGCTCAATCCCTCGCGCTACAAGGGAGGCCCCTCCGCCTATTTCCACAGTTAAAGGAGGTGATTCTGTTGATAAACCAAATACCGCATTTCTTGTCACCTGAGACACCCAGGCATGCTTTGCCTAGGTGACAGTCAAACTGTGGAGGTCAGTTACCTCAGCCCCAGCCAGACCCCTCCAGCCCCACAGCTGAGACCTGGGGCTGCTTCACAGCACAGGGGGCACCCCAAGTCCTTCCCCAGAACAACACAGTAACAGCAATGGGCCCATTACAGGGAAACAAAAAGTTAGACACTTAACATTCTCACTTTTTCTTCTTCCTCCATGGCTTTCTGTGGAGTTTTTTTCAGAAACTACACACTGATCCCATTCCCTGGGCAGCAGAGAGATGCTAGCCACATAACGTGGCTGGCCCACGCCTAGGAGCCTGGAAGAATAGAAGGAGTGCCTGAGGCCAAGAATATTACACATGAAGCTCTACTTTTTATCACCCCTGGACACACTGACTGGCCCTGGGTATTGTTTTACTCTCCAGTTTCAACAGTTTTACTATGCTTAAGAAAGCCCCAACCCCAGCGATCCTCACAGCAATTCCCAGAAAGACTCAGTTCTCTTCTTGCAACCCTAAACCTCAAGCTGTTTCCCAAATGCCCATTTAGTGGAGGAATCTGCCAAGTTTGGCCAAATGTCCCCAAACCACACACCTTGGCAAGATTGAGAGTTTTCCTGGGTGATAGGTAATTTCAGAAGATGCTCAGAACAAATATATCAATCTGTCCTCACCACCATTTCTCCTCTCCTCACGTGCACCTGCAGCCGTCTCTCTCCTCCTCACCCAGCCTGGCCTGCAGAGACCCTCCATCTCCTCCTCAACAGGGTCACACACCTTGTGTGTCCAGAGGACTTTCCACCACTTTCTTCTCAGACCCAAGTCAGCCATATTGTTGTCTGCTTTCAAGACAGGAATAAACAATAATGGCAGGGAGAGCAGAATCAGGGGACTGGGGAGGAACGTTCTATGGCATCCACTTCTTGGTAAGGCCTTGGAAACAGCCAGGAGGAAAGGCTTTGGTGTAGCCTCTACTCAGTCACTGAACTCTTGCACCAGCTCTACCTCCCAGCTTGGGATGAGACTCTTAGATTTGCTGGGCGGGACTGGCCCCACATTCTTTGAATGGCAAGCTGGAGTAGAACAGCAGCAAGTGCCAGACTCTGTCAGAAAGGAAAGCCCACTCGGCCCTTTAACAGTGGCAGGTTTAGACATTGGGAGGGCACTTCCCAGGTCACTCTCATCTCAGCACCGGACACCATTCTGCACTGTCTGGGCACAGGGAACCTACCTATGCCAGGGTCTTCAGCCATAATCAAGGCCCCAAGGAAAGGACTGTAACAGACATATGTTCCACACAGCACCCTCCTATCCAAAGGCAGAGTGGCTGAAGGCACACACCCTGTTGTGGGCCAGATGGCAGGGCTGTTCCACCCAGCACACATGGGATTACCTACCTGCCTAAAATATAGGTAAAAATACCCACTTCACAGGCTTGTTGCAAGGATTAAATGAACAAATACTTCTAAGGTAACTAGAACAGTTAATGGCATATTTATGTGAGCTTTGTAACTTTTTAAATTTTCCATTTATTTATTATCTCCACTAGCCCCCAGAGCTGAGCCCCTGAAACAAATGACTTCTATCTGCCATAAAATCCCAACTTTACCTCTCTCCCCACTCTGCCACCCCCATCCCAGCACATCACACCAATGAGATGTCAGGTCCTGCCTGTGCCGGAACTCCTCCAGGTAGGTGTCACTTTATCTCTGTCCCCTGGAATGTGGGGCACCAAGGTTCACGTGGTCCTGCCATCTCAGAAAACTCATAAAAATCCACAGCACAGCCAGTGATGAAAGGAAACTTTGGGACATAGGAAGCAAATGGTGAAGAGAGCCACGGAGGCAAATCCAAAATGTCTTTTCTTCATTTTGGAAAAAATCACAAAGCTGTCTCCTTGCCGCGGCCATGTATTTAGAACTAAACCAGAAGGTCCAGGAGCAGTTGCACAGCCTCACTGAACCCCTCCACCTCTGCACACCCATCAGCTGGCGGAGCACCCCAAGAGCGCAGAGGCAGTGGTACTGCGGCGTCAGTCCTAAGCTGCTGTCCCAGCCGGAGACACAGGCTAGAGAATTCCAGAAGCACTGCGAGTGCCCACATGTCCACACCCTGCAGTGGTAACAGAAATGGAGCTGCCAATGTCAGCGCCCCACATTTGTACAGACAGGCACCTGAGTGTTTACACAAGGCCGGCGAGCCCTTCTTGATGACGCAAGATGCCGGCGGCGGCGCGGCGGTTTCCATTGCGTAGGGATTCCTAGAGCGAGACCACGGGGCCCACGCCTCCCGATCCCACCCGGGCGATGCAGCCAGGACCCGCAGCCTTTGGGTTGAGTGCGACTCTTGTAAAGCAGAGGAAGGGTACTTCCCTTAACAAGGGGCCTCTTGCTTCATCCCACCTACCTTTTTAAGGGGCCTGCCACTAATGAGCACTCAAGTGGAAGGGGGAAAAATGCAGACAAAAAGGAGCTGCATGGACCCTCCCAGAGCCACAGAGGCTTCCAGCTCAACAGGAGCCCAGGAATGCCAAGAGGATGATGTCCTGGGCCCAGACCCCCGGAGGCACTCTCCACAGGAGCTCAGCCTTCACCCTGCAGGACTCTCAGCCCACACGATGGCTCCTAAGAAGTGCCAGTTAAATATGTTCAACTGAGAAATTGCAACTCGTAGAACCCAAGTCTTTGCCATTTTATTCAAAAATGTTTACTTCACGATTCCCTATTAAATATAAGCAACTTCCCCCTTGTATATATTTGCACCACATTCACACAATGTGTTCCCCATCAACATTTGAATTATGGGCACGGGCCCTGAAATGTTAGTTTTGTGCTAAGATAAATATTGGAATAATATTCACTCTGCTTTTTTGAAGTAGTCAACATCACAATTTGGGACTGAAGAGCAAAGGCACCATTTGCTTTGTGAAATAACAAATGGATGACAAGCAATCCTCCAGAGGGAAGGGATCATCACACTGGCCTTCTGGAACACTTTCACTGCCTTTGCAACTGCTGTGTCTGCTGGCAACAGACCGGCACTGCTTCTCTGGTGGCACTGGGCAAATACCCTGAACCTCCGGGCCAGCCCTATTAGGATAACGGGGTGCCCAGCACCTGCCAGCACCAGTCCCAGCAAAGTACAGCTGCAGCCTCAGCACCACTGCCCAACCCAGCCTGGGGTTCCTGATGACTTTACAGATACAGAAAGGGAGACAGAAAGACAGAAAGGGAGAGAGGGAAGGCCCCAGGAGTCAGTCTCCTCTCCAATTCCTATTTGGGGCACAATGGCTGAAAAGCTATTGGTCCACCATCCACTGTCGCTGCACTTCTCCCAGGGGCTCACCTGAGGACTGCCAAAAGCCAGAACAAGAGGGAACGCCTCAGAAACCTCTGCCCTGCCACGTGAGGGCCTTATCGGGGTAAAGCCATATGGCTCAAATCCAGGCCACCCACAGTCCACAGCCCACCCCGTGTCTGCCAGAACAGCTTTCTGGTCATTTGGAGCTCAACGTGATGCCTAGGTTCAGGCAGGAAGCTTCTGTCTGTAGGTAAGAGCGCTTGGGGTGATGACTCAAGCAACCTGGCCGCACTGTGGAATAACTCTCACAGGTGTCACTAGCAATTCTATGAGCAATCCGAGCACTTGACAGATTTGAAAACATCGAGAAGCTAACCCCGGAGCAGGAAGCTGGTGAGGGAGTTCTCCTTTCTGCCCCTTCTAGAACTTGTGCATGTTATGTGGGTCCAGGGCCCCACGCCAAGGAATTGCACATTGGAACCTGCCCTCTGTGCTCTGGAACATCTGAAAAATTGGGCCCAGGGTCCATCATGAGCAACTTCTGTCACAGCCTCTCGGGCCTTCATTCCCAAAACCATAAAATGAGGAAGCCACCTGATCAATCACCACTGACTGCTGTGGCCACCAAATGTATCTCTACTTCACAGTCACCTTCCAGTTCTAGCTTTCTCTCCCCCTTGACCATCCTTTCAAAAATGCAGAGAGATTTACCCAGCTAAGAACTCTGGATGGCATAGGGGTCACCTGCTGCCCTGGCCCCTTTCTTCTGCAAGCCCCTCAATGCCCCCAGCCCAACAGCCTGCACCCCCAAAACTCAAACAAGGCTCTGTAGAGCAGAGCTGGGCTGTGAACGGCCGCACTGGAGGCTGGCGGCTTCTCCCCACCCTGGACTCCCTTCCCTGTAGGAAAAACGTGATGCAGTTGGATCTGCTTTGGAGAGCATTAGGCTATGATTATTTGAGCTGCGTTCAATTGTTCCTATTAAATGCATGAGCAGAACACTGTAGCTGGTGGGCTGGATTCTTGTTAAGAAAAATAAGTGGGTTTATATTTCAAACTGGAAGACATCTGTAACCAAAGGATCCAAATGAATGAAGTAACTTTAGACCTCTTCCTCTTTGGCTGTGCTTCGCTCAAGAGAGAAATGGGCCCCGTTTACCAGGATTCTGGGCCCATTCTGGTGATGTGCTCAGCTTAAATCCAGCTAATTAAATTAAGCCACAGACACCTCACTTCTAAACTGGGCAAGAGGGGGGCCATAAATTACACTGCCCTGAGCTCCCCACAAATTGCCTCTCCCCAAAGAGGGCTTCACCATTTGAGAAAACGCATCCAAGGCAGTGTATGGCGGTGAGGCGATGGTAATTGCCCACCCCACCCCCCACCTTGGAGCAGCCTCTCCCACTTGTCCGCCAGTGGAGAAATAATGAGCAGCTAACGCTTGGGGAGCAAACAGGGCAAGGAAAAAGCTTGTGCTCCACAACCCGGCTGGCCAGCCGGTCTTGCTCCAACTGGCCCAGAGTGGAATAGGGGCAGGGAGGACCAGAACCTTCTCTTGGGTGTGGCTCCATCTTGGACATACTTCTCATAGCCCATAATCCACGCTGGACAATTGGCAGGCCCTGTGGGGCTTGCACATTGCCATGTGTAAGTAGTTGCTTCTGCCACTCTTCAGAACCTCAGAGTAGAGGCCCAAAATTTGCAGAGTAAACCAAGTGGGACTTCCTGGAGGAAGAGAAGCAATAGGAGCGACCCTTGGGGAACCTAGTTACCTAGAAAGGGTCATTCCTAAAATAACCGTGATGGGGGACAGGACCACGGGAGCTGTTCCACAGAGTGTCTGCCTCTGCAGCAGTCCCAGCACAAGTTACTATTTTTCTGCCCAAAGCAAAAGAAAACCCTCTCCATCATTTTAGCAATGGGAGTGGCCCCCATTATGTTCGGGAAATCCCCCAGGGTGTGAAGGGAGGAAGATCAGCAAGAGGCATGCATCAGGGAAAGTAAAAATGCAGGCAGGCCTGGGATGGAAGTTTGCAGAGCGCTAATCCCCCCGCACCAAGGGACTGATTTTAACAAGGCAGGCTGCCTGCGAGGCGAGTCGGGTTGACTCCCATGTGCTGTTGCGGCAGGCTCTTCTGCTTTGTTCTGCATTCAGAATTTTCTCATTTCAGGCTTTCTTATCCCAAAATGACTGCGCTGCAAAACCAGCCTCATTTTGGACAACTCCTCAATTTAAGGGACATGTTTTTCCACGTCACTTCTCTGCAGCCTGCTGCTACTCAAAAAGGCAGGGTGGAGAGGGTGATTTCAGGCTCACTCCCATCCACACCCACTTCTGTTCCCCACTGAGCTGGGGCTGGAGCCCTGGGAAGGACCCCAGGGAGAAGGCAGCCCTCCTGAGCTGAGGGGAAGGCTGGGTAATTGGGCTCTGCAGCAACGAAGCCAGCAGCCCCTGGGGGAGCCGGGCAAGTCTCTCCCCACGCAGAGTTCGCCAAAGGCTCTCGCCAGATTTGGACAACAGCTATAATAGGGGACATTATGGAACACCAGGCGCGGGGCGCTGTGCCAGGCACTTTACACGCACCATTTCCTCTCGTCCGCACGGCAGCTTTGAGGAGGCACCATTATCCCCTCTTACAGACAAAGAAACTGAGGCTTAGAGGTGCTAAGGAAGTAGGCCAAGGTAGCGCCGGGGCGTAACACAGCGCAGACTCCCAAATACCCCTCCTGCGGCCCTCCTGCCTGACTGTGCTCAAATCTGCTCTGCCCTGTGGGCTTTGAGGGTCTGTGGGTCCCAGAAGAACTAGTGGACAGAGAAAGAACCAGAGGCTGCTGGGTGTCCTTGCTCTCCATGAGCGTGTGGCTGGGAAGGTGGGGTCTCAGGCGTGCCACGGAGCGGCTCCACAGGGCACGCCAAGTCAGGGTGCCAGCACAGTCCTTCCAGGGGGCCAAGGGGCAGTGGCAGGGGCTGCACCAGTGGCAGCTGGGCGTCCAGGGAGCCGCTCCTCTCTGCACCCAATCACGTCTACCAGGAGCGGGAGGCAGCTGGCTGGGCCACTTTCTGACTCACAGAGGGTGTGGGTGACACCAGGAAATGGAGTCAAAAATTGACCTTCTCCCTGAGGTCACTGTGAGCCTGTGCTGGTCATGTGGCAGACATTTGCCACTGCAGAGGGGACCGGGCAGCTGCACGGGCATGTGAAAGGACAGGTGTTAGGAATCCATCGATCCCTTCCGGCAGCCAAGGAGGGCCAGCAGACCGTGCCCCAGCAAAGCCAGGGCCACGTGACCAAGGCCAACCCCAACCCCAAACGCAGGCATCTGCCTGCTCTGTCACTGGCGCTTCGTGACGAGGCGGCCACACCTGCCTCAGCCCCATCACTTCCCTCAACACCCCTAGATAAACACACGCCTGATTGGCACTCTCTTTGAAATCTGAATCTCCGAGATGGAAATCCAGAGTTGTAAGCAGTCAGACTCTGTTAATTTTGCCCAGCATCACGCGCAGGACTGAGCGAGGCTCCAGGGTGTGGCTGCCATCAGCCCAACCAGCCACATCTGCTTGCATTTCATCCCCAACATGGTAAAGTTTGACTTTCAGCTGACCTTGAAATTCACAAACTCCAGCAGGGGAGGGGGTAGAAATGGGGGGTAGGAGCCAAGTGAAAGCCGCTAAAAGGAAGCAGAAATAAAACAAGCTGGGGTTGCCCTGTGTCCCCCCAAATTAAAACCAAATGAACATATCAAAGGGCACTTTCCCCGCTATTCGGCTCCAACACTCCTCAGCTTTAATCAAGTCCCTGGGAGAGAAAGCCTCAAGTGGCTGTAATTTCCTACCTGCCTTCACCTGCACAGCTCGGGCCTGAATCTGGGAGTTATTTGGGGCTGATTTTCCTCTAAAGCACAAGCCTTTCCGCCATGCCTTCTCCCTAAGTCAAGCGGGGCTCCCTCGGCCCTGACAGAGCAGCCCTGAGTCTGGGCTTTCCAGCCCCGAGGGAGGCAGCAAGGTGAGAGGGAGGGCTTTGCATTTCCCTCTGGGGTGTCTGGAAGGCTCCAGAAAGACCTCCATGCAGGCCCGGGTGCCAACAGACTGGGTCCTGCAGACAGGACAGAGTCACCGCTGGCAGTGGTGGAAGTCAGAACTTGGGGTGTTCAGCGACAGCTGCAGGCATACCTGCGCCCTCTGCTCCACGGCTTCCAGAGAGCAGAGGCAGGGAGAGCACGTGTGAGGCAAGCATGAGGCTTTCAATCCAAGCACCGCCTCAGGACCCTCACCACAGCCCAACGGGTGACCCCAGCCCCTCTCAGCCCTGGCTCCCTCTCGGCAGAACAGAGGACTGGAAAACACGAGGCGCCAGGTCTTCGCTAAGCGTGTCATGTCAATAGCCTTCCATTGTGCAAAGATCCCTCATTCTGACCCCATAAGAGCCCCAAAGGGATAAACTAGTGAGGCACCTGCTGGGGTGGGGGGTGGGGGGGGCTGCCAGAGCCACACCGTGGACAGGCCCAGGGCCGGGGAGTGCCTCGGATCTCTGCTCCTCCGCCTGAACGCCCCATCCCGTGCTGCCTCTGGGAGCTCTTCCAGCACTGGCATTCACACATCTACCCAGAGGCTCCCTCGTCTGCTCCTGGGGCATCTCCCCCAGAGAAATTACAGCGTCTGTGTTCTGGAGCAAGGTCTCAGAGTCCCAGGGCGGAGGGAAGGCAGATGAGCGAGAGGAAGCCAGAAGAAACGCGAGGCCAAGCACACGCAGCCCCACCCCCAGCAGAAGAGAGCTGAGCAGTACCTGGTGCTGACCGCGTGCGGGCGGCTCCCATTTCATCTCCCTCCACGCCGCAGCTGCTGAGGCAGGGATAACCAGCACTGCCATCTTACAGGCCGGTCCGCAAAGATGTGAGTGCTCGCCACGTGCCAGGCACTGGAGGAGAAAGCCGGGTTCAGAGAGAATCACCGGGGTACCCAACATCCCACTTCAAGGCGGCACAACCTCAAGCAGACCATCGTCACTTGTGGGCAGCAGCTCACAACAACTCCCCTTTCCCTTCCTAGGGCCACCCTTCCCCCTAGAGGCTGCCATTTCAAAGGGCGTTCTAGGAACTCTGGCGAGAGGCTCGCTCACCCACCAGCCTCCGCTGGGCCCCACAGCCCCTGACCGCCCCATCAGCTCGTCTGACCTGGTGGTGGAGATGACTGCCCTGCCAGGGGGCACAGAGGGGCCCGTCACCCAGTATTCGTCTGGGCAACTACAAGACAGAGCCTCTGCGGGGACTGTGTGCCTCGTGCTGGTGGGACATGAGGCAGCTCGTAGCGTCAGCCTGGGGCGCCATCAACCCAGCACCCCTGCAGGCCGAGGTCAGGGCAGCAAACCCAAGCCAGCATATCTGAGCTCCCACTAATCTGCAGGTCCTCCTCCTCCAAGGCGTCTACCCTGTTTGCAGCAAGCATTCATTGAGCACCTACCAAAAACACAGGCTGGGTAAGCAATCAAATGTGCAGATCCACGGCCTGCCCCTTGGTGTTCACAACTCAGTGGGGCCTCCCTGCGAGAGGCAAAGGGCCTTGAACCTCTCCCAAGGTTCATTTCCAAAACTCTGAAGTATGGTCTGGCTCCCAGTCAAGGAAGGAGCTACACTGAGCTGGTCCCCCACATATTCTGCCCTCCTTGGCCAAACCTAGTCTCCAAGCTGCAGCACAGGTCCAGCCGGTATGTCACATACTGGGGTCACCTCCGCCCAGCTCCAAGACAAACCCGTGACACGCTCCTAGAGCACCTCGGTGCACTCCAGGCCTGCCTGAGGCCTCACAGTCTTGAGGCAGCATGGGGGTGAAGTGGAAGGGCACGGCGGGGAGCAGAGGTCCTGTTGTTATGAGTGCTCTGAGGGAGCCAGGAGGCCTCCCACACAGCTGAGTCTGACTACCGACCCGTGGCCAGAGTTGCTACAGACCCCTCCAGGTGGCCAGACAGCCTTGAACCACAGGGGTGTGACAGTACAGGCTGACCCACGGAGGGGAAGCGGGTCCTCTCCGCCCTGGGAGCCCTCTGTCTAGCACAGCCCTGTGCAGACTCATGTAGGAAATGGCACCATCCTGTCCCCAGTTCAAGTCCAGCATGGCACTTGCCAGCTGTCTAGACACCAACTGCCAGGACCACAGCTTTCTCATGGGTTTGCATGAGGACTGGAGGAGATGAAGGCCTCCCTGGTGGTTACGGTGGGATCCTTCTGTACCCACGCACCTCACTGCCAGGAGTCTTCCTGGGGCAGGTGGTTACCAGGCCCAGAGTGTTGTCATGAATGGCCCCAGAGCCAGGGCAGTTCGCCTTTGCAAGGTGAGCAGGAGTCAAAGTGGGCACCAATTCTGGGCGATCCCTGCACAGGAAGGAGGCCCGTGCATCCCTCTGGGCTGGGTAGCCAGAGGGGCATCTATGCTCGGTGGCCCCCAGGAGAGGTTGCCCTCCCTGCTCGGCGCCCTAAAATAAGGCTGCACTGGGACAGATTTCCACAAGCTGCAAGCCAGGGCCCACAGCTGCTGCACACTCGCTCTCCACCCACAACAGCGCTCAGTGCAGGCCACAGCTCTGCAGCTGGACAGCTTCTTGACAGTTATTGGCAGGGCCTTGCTGCTACCCGGAGGATGGGCTGGGGGAGGGGGAGGAGGACGAAAAGCCAATTTTGTTTCCCGCGGAGAAACAATTGCTGCTGACAGCTGTCCGTAGGAAAGCGGAGGCGCATGCCCACATAATGTAAAGTCAAGCAGCCCAGGTCTCCCCTCAACCCAGAAATGAGCTTGTTAGAAGAGCCTGGATCCCGGCCGTTTCCCTTGACAGCTTCCTTCCCCTAATACACGCGGCAAATTGGCAACCTGTCCTCGGGCATTTGCATCCTGCGTCCCTGGAGGGAGATATCTCTATTATTCTGTTTTGGATAAAGGAGGCTGTTTGAGATGACAGGTAGCAAACGCCTCTTTAATAAACCACGCAAACAGCCAGAGAGAGCCAGGCTGCGGAGAGGGACTTGACAAATAGGTAGATTTGCAACCCAGGAGCATTAGCAGGGCCAGTCGGAGCAGTAAGCAAGGGAATGTTGGGGCTGTGAGATAAATCACCCCTTGTTATTCTGCTTTAACCACTGCACTGCTGGAGCCCTGCCCAACCCCCTCCAAAAGGCCGACCCAGACTGAGAACTCAGAAATTACTTTCTCGTCCAGGATTTGAACTGCAACTCGTGATCCTCCACGCTCGCGGCAAGCCTTGCTATGACAAAACTCCCCCTTCGTTCCTAGTGCTTTGAAGAATGGTCCCTGCCCTTCCCTCAACGCGGTCCCAGTCTCTGCGGCTAAGTTTTTCAATAACCCCAATTGTAAGAGACAGACATTTACTCAGCACTATCCGCGTGTCCTCGCTGCACTGCCCTAAGTCAGAGGCACGTTCCCTTGTCTGGTTTTCCTCCATGCAAATATTCTCTCCCCTGCCCAGCTTCTCCATCAGTCCCGGGGGCTCCGGCTTCTTCCCACCCTCATTCGAAGGAGCTAGGCCTGGAAGGCTGGCTTCTGACCAGTGCTGCGCCGGCAGAAGTGGAACAGCCAGTTCTCTGAGAAAATCCATGCCCTGGTTTGCCGCACCTGCCGATTTCTGTGGTGTAAATACACCGTGGCTGGTTTCGAGCTCCAAAAAGGGTGTCCCCGAGCTCCGAGTGTGGGAAATTCCCAAACACAGGCTTGGGGCAGCCGGCTCCAGCACCCCACTGCTTCGGTCCCCCAAGAGCACACGCACAAGCCTCTTCCTCCCCCAGCCGGCCCCGCGGCCCACACACGCCGCTCCCGCCCGCTGAGGCTTTGCCCCGGTGCCCCGTCCCCCCACCCCCCAGGGCCCTTCTGGACTCCCATCGCTGCTCCTCCATTCAGGAAGCCCCGTGTAAGCCTGGGTTTGTGCCTCAGTTTGCATGTCTGCAAATGGAAGCCGAGCGCCGGCGAGCAGGCGGTGCAGTACCTGATCCGCGCAGAGGCCCATCTGCGGGCCTCCTCCTCCGCCGCCCCACAAAAGCGCCTGATGAAAACGCGGCGGGACGTGCCACTTCCTCGCCCCGGGCTGCCACAGGGCCCACGCCGCCTGGCCAGGACTGCGGGTTTGCCTGGTTCTCGGGGGCACAACGGACGCGGTTGTGGCTGACCCCGGAGCGGAGCCACGAACCCTACACGCCTGCCCTTCCCACAACGCCCGCTCGCGCTGGGCGGCTCCTGCGCAGAGTGTTCTCCACGCCCCGCGCTGCAGATTGCAATCAGCTGCGGAGCGCCAGCACCCACACCAGCTGGTTTCTTAGCCACCTGGGTGCCGGAGCGGTGGGAGTCTTGGGATTGGTTGGTTCTTAATTTCTCCAGGTGATTCTCAGGCGCATCCCAGACTGAGAAGCACGTGGTGCACAAGGCGCAGCAGCCCAGCGGAGACTGAGCCCACAGATCTGTTCCATGCAGGCTCTACTCTCAGGACACGTTTGGATTTCCCAGTCCCGACGACAACCTGTGGGAGTCGTGGCCCCCAGAGACCGAGGGATCCCAGCATCCAAGGGGCACAGGGCCACACGGCATGTAGGGGCGCCCTGACCCAGAATGGCTCCCCCATCCCTGTGCCTGCCTCAGAGCCTGCACATTGCTGCTGCGAGGACCAGCAGGCTGTGGTCACGTGACGGCATTCCTGCGGTAGCTGCGCACAGCGGCCTCAACCAGGAGCGGCTAACACAGTGTCTGTGTGCGTGGCCGGAACCCCAAGTGTCCCCTGCAGAGACAGGGAGTGGAACTGCTCTCTCCCAACATGATTTCCAGCAGGTCAGTTCTGTGGGGGAGGCACCAGGATAGTGAGGTGGGAGGCTCAGACACAAGGTCGTGAAGGGCGCTGGATCTGACAAAGCTGAGTCGGCTTCTCTGCTGCAGGATTCTGAGCGTCGTGGTGTAACTAAGTGCACGAGCACTCTCCACGGCGGAGGTCAGATGCAGCTTCCCAAACTTACTAAGCCATGGAACACTTTTCCCGCAGCCTCTCCCAGGACCAGCGATGCACAGATCAAGGCTGGCGGCCGCTCGGGAAGACCCAGGGCTAGCGGGCGGCTGTCCCCGTCTGCACTGAAGGACAGTCACCGGGAGACACCGCCCTGGAAGCACGGGAGGAAGGTGAAGCCCAGGATCCACTCCAGATCCCTCACACAGGCTTGAGCAGGCTTGGGCAAAGTGTGGATTATGTAAATACGTATTTGGGGACTTTTTAAACACAGATTATTCACCCAATTAACTCTAATGGCCCCTCAGAGCTGAGAGAGACTATTGTGTAAACATGTGGGGCTGAATGTGGCCTCGGCCCCAAGATTTCCTCAAAAGAGGGGGTTTATGAGTCCCCCATAAGGGTTCCCTCTGGGCCCCAACTTGGCAGATAAGTTCATTGCCTAGAAGGGAATTCTTACCTAAAATTTGAAAAGGGTAAGAATAAAAAGAAGGATCCAGCCCCCTTTAAGCAAGCAGGGAGTTCTTGGGTACAGATTTTATATATATTTTCATTTGCAATAAAACATACGTTATATGACACATAACATCTGGTAGCCTCTGGTAGCCTAGCTCTTTCCCAATAATGGGAGAAACTGTAGATTTCTCTCCAGCAGCCACTTACATTCACATATTCTAAATGTTTCCCACTGGATGCAGCACAGCCAGGAGGGAGGCTGACCCCGTGCCTGCTTTGGGGAGCTGGTGGGTGCCCACCCCAGCTGGTGCTGCCTAAGACGAAGGACACCCGCCCTACCTGGGAGAAGCTGGGCCTCCTGCAGAAGATGGGGTCAGGAGCCAACTCCTCAGTGTAGAAAGGCCTGGAGTCCAAGGGCACATGTCCATGGTCACATCTGCAGGCAGGTAGAGGCCTAGGGACTCGTTTTCCACACTCAACCAGGACCAAATCTTCCGGCTCCTCCCGGGCACTAAAGGGCCACTGGGGGAGGCCAGCAGTCTGAGGGTCTGTCCCTGTGTAGGGTCAAGGGAAAAGTGTCAGGCTTCTCCCCCTCCCACCATTGGTGTGATGATGGGCCCTGCGGGCTTGCACGCGTGCCTAAGTGGGCATGCGCAAGTGGGTGCACCTGGGCTGAGGCACGGGCGTATAGGGGCGGCGTCACGAGGACGCTGGCAGAGGGAGAGAGAGAGAGAAAGGCAGAAGAAGCAGCAGCACAAAGAGAAAGGCAAGAGAGATTGTAAGCAGCAGCAGCCTAGAGAGTGAAGATTGCCAGGGGCTCAGAGGCCCTTCAGCCCCCTGGCCACCCCGCACCCCTGTCTGCCGTGTACCTGGTCCCCTCTGATATAGCGATGCAATCAAAGCCTGAAAAAGCCACCAAGGGCTCCAGGACTCCTCCTTTAACTGTCTGCTTGGAATCACGGGAACATGCTCTGTGCCCCTGCTGGCACCGCACCCTGCCTCCAGGGAGCGTACAGACCCGTGGCGTCTATCAGGTGAGGGCCGCCAACCCACTCCCACACCAGCATGTTTCCCGTCACAAGAGCGAGAAACCCAGGAGGCCCCCGCCCTCACTGCCTCACCCACCCACCACCACGCCTCGACAACTTGACTTCCGGAGTCTCTGCAAGGCCCCGGCTCTCTCCCCAGCCATCAAGTCTCTCCTTTGGGCACTGCCCATCCTCACTGGTCTTCTAAGCATCCTCTCTGGTCCTTATCTGCCGGATCCAACGTGATCTTCCCGCCCTGGCAGGAGTGCCCCTCCCTGCTGCCCTCAGGGTAGAGCCTTTTACACAGCTCAGGGCTGACCGGGCCCTGCTCACCACTGCTCCCCGCTGCTTACAGCTCGCCTCCCGCCTCTCTTGGCCTAGTCACCTCTCACTTGGCCTCCAGAGATAAGTTCAAACAGCATCTCCTCCGGGAACGCAGGCGAGGCTCCCGCAAGTCCTTGGTAGAGGCACCAAACAAGAAGCGCGCCCGTCCCAGCACTTGGTACAGCTACCTCCCAGTAGGTGGCTTTCGAATGACAGAATGAAAGGGCTTCACCGAGACACCCAGCCAGCAGGGGTGAGGGCTACCTCTGAGAGCGGTGGAGGCAGCGGGGAACGTGGAAAGGAGCCTATCCTGGGCGTGCGGAATCTGCCGCTGCCCCCGCCAGCCCTCCCAGCAGCCCTGGAGGTCAGAGCTGTCCAGTACGTTGGAAACAGGCGAGAGATGTGACGTGCAGCGCCAGAGGGCGGTGAAGCCAGATGAACCCCATCTAGCTGGGCACAGGGGCCCTGCTCGTTCTGCTGCCGGGGCTCCTCAGGAGTCCAGGCAAGCACCAGGGCTGTCACACTGACCGCGGAAGAGGCAGGGAGGCCAAGCAGAGGGCTCGGCGTGAGCACAAGTGGCATCGTGGCATGACGTGGCTCGTGTTCAGGAAGGGCAAGAGGAGGGCCCAGAGAAGAGACCCGCGAGGCGGAGCAGGGCGCGGAGCTGGGGCGGGCGCCCGCTGTGTGTCCACAGTGAGGCGGGGGCCTGGGTCGTCCCGGACGACAGGGAGCATGACCTTGTCGACCCCGCAGACAGGCACCAGCTGCTTTGGCGTCGTAAGTAGGTGAGCCCCGTTTGGACCTTTTGCTAGATGAGCATCGTGTCGTCGGGCCCAGCACAGAAAGGGCAAACCTGCGTGCGTGCGGACGGCAAGCAGGACACGCTTCTCTCTGCAAAGCGGGCCCTCCACTAGCAGTTTCCATCCCTTTCGGATCTGTACGAAAATACGTCCTCCTCCTGGACACTCTCAGGACTCAGAGGACGGGAAGGGAGGCAGATGTGGGCCCAGAGAGAGCCCTGGAGAAGGAACAACATCCCGGTGTCTAATTCAGGCCCTTCGCCCTGTTTCTCCGGGAAGCCTTCCGGGGCAAGAGAGCGCTGCACTCCTACTCCACTTGGACACAGCTTCCCCTCCCGCCCACTGCCCACAAGTACCTTTCTCCCATCCCACAGCAGATGAAGCCCTGCCGGAACTTTACCGCCAGACCCGCACCATCGTGTTGGCCCCCACCCCTCGGTGCTGCTGGTGCATCCCCACGGCTCTGTCTTGGGGTGAAACCTCCTGCAGAGCTGACGTGACCCCCTCCACCCCTTCCAGTGGCCGCCAGGGCATGCAGACCAGCACCTTATGCCCACTTTGGCCCAAAGGCATTTTCATGTGTGTTTACAGGTTGGCTAATTCCAAGTCCACCAGGCAACCAACACTTCCTCAGGGCTGACGAGGCCCTGGACACAGAGGGAACACAAATGCTGTGAAATATGAGGTCACTGCTTCATGGGATCAAGGTGAGCTCACCTCACAAGCAGTGGTGTGGGGGTCAGTGTCCAGGAGTGTCCCCACAGAGCCCGAGCCTAGGCAGCAAGCAATCAGAAGAGGGGGAGCACAGGCCTCTGGACAGGCCGGGGAGAGAAGACTTCACAGATGAGCCAGAGAAGGATCTGAGCCAGAATTCTGACAAATGGGGGAGAACAGTGGAGAGAACTCACCCAAGAGGACTGCACAAGACCCTAATGAAAAACCGCACCCCCAGACCCCGGAGGGACACTGTGATTTGGTGCAGACTGCACAGGGCACAACTGTCTCAAAGATTAACTGCTCTGTTCCTGGGGGGAGTCACTGGCCAGACAGTTATGCAAATCTGAAGCCAGCCGGCTTCTCCCAGGGGAATCAGCCAGCAGGCAGCACTCAGGCCCTGAGGGTGCTATCGGAGACACCCGTGCCAGGCCTTGCTCACCGCGCTCTGGGAAGACTCCCGTGATGTCAGGGAGAAGCCACAGGACAGGGGAGGCCTGGCCACGGCCTCGTCCTCCAGCCCTTCGGCAGGGCCTACTCCGGACTGTCCAGGGTCTGCAGAGCTTAGTCTGGGTTCACCTAACTCCTTCTCACCATGGTCCCTGGAAGCCAAGAGCCGTCCCAGCTGCAGCGCTCACTCAACAGGCCCCTCTCGGGCGTAGATGTCAGCATGTGCCCGATTTCACCACGGCCCGGGCAAGCTCTGCCCCTTCTCTGGGCACCTTCTTCATCTGAACATGGCAAGAGTGGAACGTGTGACCTCTGAGGACCCCCCTGTTCTGCGACTCTGTAACCCAAAGGGACCCGGGTGAGGTGCCGCTGCCTGCTGCCCTCTGAGCACCAGCCTGTGTAACAGCACTGAGACCAGGCACAGAGAATCCGTCACCGACCCAGCAGGCGGCTCCGTCAGGACACCAGTCTGGAGCCACAGGTCAGCGGGCTGAGACCCAGCCCTCCTCTCTGTTCCTCGTGGCCTCTTTCCAGGGCTGTGAAGCCAGGGCCAGTTCCCTTGCAGCTGCTATTCTACAAGTCCCCCCTCTCCCACGCGGCTCCCAGGGCAGGGAGGGGGTCGCCTGGGGCAGGGCAGAGCAGCAGCAAGGGTCAGGCTCAGAGCCACGCTCCCCTGGCTCCTGATGAGCCCACTTCCCACCCCTGAAACTTAGGCAAGCCATGCACCCCACAGCCTTGGCTCTGAACGCTGTGCCCTCGCCCTCAGGAGGGCGGGGTTTGAGATGGAGCAGTGGAGTCGCTGAAACACAGCAGGGACTCTGTGGCTGCAGCTAGTGCCAAAACACCTTCACAACCAGGAATACAGCAGCGAAGGAACAAGTTTCAAGGAACAAGTTGCGTACACAGATGCAAGCGCCACACAGGGAGAGCGTCTGGGTGGGGAGAGGGAGGGGCCGCTGGACGAAGGACGAAGGACGGTGTCAGGACAAGCTGCTGTGCTGTTGGTGGGGAGCGCAGAGTTGGGGCAGTTGGATCCACACTCTTAAACTGTAACAACTCCTCAGCGGGGCAGGGACTCACTCATAAAAAATACATACAAGGTCCAGGAGAAAACACAGGTGGCTCATTCTTAGGAGAAGCATGTCATTTAAAAAAAAGCACGAAGAAGAAGGAAAACTTAACCACATCAAACCTAAAATTTCTGATTTTCAAAAAAGATGCAGAATGTGCAAGTAAAATCTCTGCAAGAACGCAGCGAGAGCTACTCACCAAGCTCGTGAGGCTTCCCGAGCATCAGCTGCTGCTTCTACCGCTCATGAGTAGTTCCTGCAAAGCTGGGCTTTGAGAAGTCAAGTACATGCCCAAGGCCACACAGCAAGTACACCGGGATCAAGGGCGGCTCCACGGCTCCTCTTCCCCCGCTGTCCGTGGAAGGGGCCCGGTGCGGGGAGGGCCCTGGCCATCAGCAGACGCCACGAGAGAGGCAGCAGGATGCAGTCTGGGAGGGGAAGGGATGTTTGCACATGACCTTCGGAAAACAATGAAAAGGCTCACCCTCATCTACGGAGATGGGGGGACGGGGGGCATTCCACCAAGTCCTGGGGCCCCATCCGAGAAGGGGCGGCACCCTCTCAGGCTGGATGAGCACTGGGCTCTGGGATGTAGGGCAAGGGGCTCATGAGTTGCACCCTGGCCACAGCCTCCAGAGTGGGAAGGAGAGAAGGCAGTTGTACTGCGGCTCTGCCCAGCGTCTCAGGCAGGAGGAGCCCCGGCTACAGGGGAGCACCTCTCAGCGTCTGGGTGTTGACACGGTGGCTCGGGAGCCGAGTCAACCCTTGGCCGAACCCTCAGCGCAGGCCCCACACGCCGGGCCAGGCACACGCAGGTCTGTCTGCTGGACTGGCCAAGCCCAAGAGCTGCAGCCACCTGGCTCCGAGCTCACCACTGATGTGCAGCTGACAAGGGGGACCGGGCCACAGCCTGGGGGCCACAGAGCAGCTTAGGGAAACAGGAGGAGCCTGGGCATGGAAGAATCTGCTCAGGGAGTTGGGGAGCTCAGACTGACCAGCAGGGGTCCCCCAGCCAGACTTCTCTAAAAGAAGTCTTAGTCACAAAAACCTCTGCTTAAACTAAGGTAGAAAACGCTCGTGCCCACCCCCAAGGAAGCAGCCACGTGGGCAGGAATGCTCAGAGCTGAGACCTAAATGCACCAGCTGCTGCTTGTCCTGAGCAGAGACGAGGAGGACAACCTGGTCAGGTGGGGAGGGGGCTCCACACAGGAGACCAGAGGGGAAGCACTCACGTTGGTGGCAGAAGTCACAGCAGCTCCTGGCTCGGAGGTGCAGACACCTTCGGGGAGGTTGACAGTCCAAGCTGGGAAAAGGCAAAGGCAACTTTGGAATCAGGGAAGAAACTCACAGGACAAGCTTGAGACCGCCAAGAATGGCAGAGAGGAATGGTGGGTCAGAGAGGAACAGTGGGGAGAGCACGTAAGGCAGCAGGGGCAGACCTGGGGAGCCGATCTTTGAGGATTCCACTCAGGCCTCTCTGGTGGAAGAGAGGTGGCCTCTCTGCCTCTCAGCCCGTGCAGGCACCAGCCCTCCTTCCCCAGTGGGCAGCACCCCGAGAGGCTGGTCTCCAGCAAACACGAGGAAAGGGGATACGACACTCACCAGGCTGGTGCTCTGGGCCACCTCTAGGCAGAAAGGACAAGGCTGTGGGGTGCAGGGCTGGGGACACAAACCCCAGCAGCGGGTAATGGGGAACCTCTGAGGAGCTTTACACAGAGGCCTGGCCTGACTCCGGCAGGTGGCGAGTGACAGCAGGTAGGACGCTTTGCAGGGAGACCATGTGGGTGGAGGCGCAGCAGTGAGGCCAGACCAGGCAAGGGCCGTGACCATGGACACACGGTAAAGAACCTAGAAATACTTCAGGAGCATAATGGGGGCACCATCCCACACTCAGGCTGGAAACCTGGGCCCTTCTTGTCTCTTTCTCACATCTTTGGCCTCGCGGGCCCCCAAGAGGGAGCCACACATGGGAGAAGCTGCAGACCTGCAAAGGGGGTGTGGCCAGTGACCATGAGCTCAGGTGTGGGCCCGGAAAATGCCGGTCTCCGGGCAGGACCCCCGAGTCTGGCCTCAACCCGGCAGACCTGACAAGCTGGGCCGTGTCCTCCTCGAGGCCCTGCCCCCCGACAGTGCCAGCACACAATAGGGGCTGGGCCCGAACTCACTGCCAGGGGCAACTGGACGTCGACCTCTGGAGTTCAGGGCAGAGCCAGCAGCTAGGGAGGGATCTGGAAGCCACCAGCAGAGCACTGCAGCGCTGAGCTCTCTGAGTGCTGACTTTCTGCAGGCCGCTGTTCTACGGGGTTGCTGCAAAGTCATGACACATTTTTGCATAGAAAATACAGAAAAAAACATGCCATGATTTTTCCGACAACCCAAGAGACGCTTTATAGCAACGAACTGGTGTGTACACAACCACCACAGAGGTGAGCAGTTATTGTCCAGCTGACCGGTGAGGGAATCTGTCATACAGAGGTTGAGCAGCTTACCGAAGGTCACACAGTAGGACATTTTAGAGCCAGGACTGAACCCGGCAGAGTGGCCCCTCTGAATGGCCAGGCAACGGAACATGGGCCAGAAGATTGTGCAGGGGGAAAGGAAAGGACCAAGGACAGAGGCCAGGGCATCGTTGTGAGCAAGGAGGAGAGGACGCACCCAGCGAGGAGGGAGGAGCAGCAGGAGGAAAGGAGCACCCTGGCCCAGGAGAGCTCAGGATGGGCTTGCATGAGTCAGTGAGTGGCCAGTGATGGCTGAGGGATGGAGATGAAGCAGCTGCAGGAAAGAGGGTATGTGGCCAGCAGCACGTCCTGCAGAGCGGCTAGGTGGGCCCAGATTTGGGACTCTGATTATAAGCTGTCCCAGCCCAGGGCACTCGGTGTGCTGGCTGCCCAAGGAAGGCTGGGTCAGAGAAGTACCCCTCCACCCTCCCCACCCCACCCCCGCTCTGTGAGGCTGCAAAACAGCCATGCTCTCTCTCTGTCCACCAAGGACTCCTGCTCTGTGCCAAGTTCTTTTGAGTACGGGAAGGATTTGCTCCCCAAACAGTTCACAGCTATTTCTAAAGCTCGTACTCAAGATGTTGCCTATTTATAACCAAAATTCCTCCATAACCAAACAGGACAAGGAAGAGTGGCAACTCCATATTGTCTTTGAATTTTGTTTTAAATAGGAAGAGCACAGAATTGCGTCCTTGATCATATCCAAGTTACTGCTTTTCCCCATATATGGCCACATCCACTGTTTGCCAGGACAGGCCATGTTTTCCTTATTAAGCAATATACAAAGTTAGCAAACAGAGCCAGCTCGCAGCCCCACGTCCCAAGCCCAGCGGTCATAGCTGGAGCCTGACCGGGCTACAGAGCATCACAGGACCCGGCAGCAGCACTGGCCTGGGGTCGGGGGCCTGTCCTGACCGACCCCACTGACACAGGCCCGGGGCGTCCACCATGCTACTGCCTGCTAGGCAGCTGGCTCTGTGAAAAGTCATGTCCAGTCCTCAGAACTAACATTCCAGTCCCCGATGGGCGGGGTGATCCAGACAGGCTCAAGGTCATCTGCTCAAGGTCACCCCAGTGGGATGGCACACGGTGGAGAAGGACCCAGTTCTGTCTGACTGCACAGCTCATCTTCTCTTCTTCATCTCCCACTTCCCCTCTCGGGCCTCGCTTTGCCCCTCTGCAAATGAAGGTCACTGCAAAACAATTTCTCAAGTGCCTCCAGCTCCCACATCTGCACTTGTTCTGTCGCAGACGATCAGAACCTACCAACACGCACTTGAGCCATGCTCTGGAGCGGATGGAGGGTCTGGGAACGCGGAGACAAGGCCCTCCCACCCCTAACAGAGTCCTGAGCCTGCAGAGTGGCCCCCACAACCTGTCAGGAACTCAGACGCTCGCTCCTTGCCGCTCAGCACCTCTAGACTCACAGGATCATCCCCACCCTCAATGCCACCCCAAGGACCCACTCCCCCCACATCATGCACACATGTCCAGAGCTCGCTGTCTGAGCCTCGCCGGACCTCTAGAACTTGCACCAGGACACGTGATGCTGAGGGGATGGCCTGGGGCTGAAGGGCAGGGCCTGGAGACCCCACCCTTCCACAGGGAAGCGTCCGGTGTGGCCCTGAACAGTGGAACCCACAGCCTGTGGGCATCTCTGGAAAGCGCAAGCCTGGGCTCCTCGGGTCACCGCAGCGCTGCAGGACCACCTGAATGGGCAACTGGTCACACCCGGGGGCTGCAGGGCCTGTGGTCAGCCTCCTGGGGGCCACCCTCCTGAAGTGGGCCCCAAACCACGTGCTCTCTGATGTCCGCATGACCTGGACTTCGTGCTGGTGTCAGCGTGACCCACCGCTCTGCAGAATACAGCTCCCACCTCCCACTCCCCAGACAGACAGCCTGTGGGGTCCCCACCAAATGACGCACCTGTGATTTTGCCTTTATCAGTCGAATTTTTTCGTGTTTTTCACATAATCTAACAATGTTAAACATCGTAGTCAAGCCTCCTCCAAGCTGCTTTGCACACTCCCAGGAGCCCCAATCTGGCCATCCTCACGGGCGTGAAAGTGATCCCTTCCCATGGGACCCAGCTCCTCCGCCTCGCCACACACCAGTGTGTGCTGTCAGCGCATCCAGTCATTGCGTCCACCACACCATCAGTTAAGTGAATATGCCGATGAGTCCCGAGCTTTTAAGCAAGCCTGTCTCGAGCTTATGACTGTTGCACACCGGGAAAATCATAAAGATGAGCCAATGTTCCAAGAAATGACTGTTACGCTTGGATCACAGGCATGTTTTAATCCGTGATGACAGTTTGTCGTGTATCATAATCTGACATACCTTTTCCAACCAGGCGTTGACTGGGTGCTGTGGGTTTATAAAGACACCTCATTTGAGGCTGCAACCAGATACCCTTGACGTGCTACAGTTTGGAACCATTTCATGGAGCCAGTCACCAGCCAGACGACTTCCTTTTTCTTTGAATTAGAATAAAATGCTTATCCTTTCACTTAGTAGGGTACTTTCATAAAAATGTCAAGTGATCCCAAATGCGTACAAAGTGGAGCAGGAAAGTGTCCCCCAGTGCAGGTAGAATAGGCAGCACCCATCCCCTCTTCTCAGGAGGCCCCATGGCCTGCAGCTCTGTGCCAGCTGCCTTGAAGTCACTGAGGTTAGTCCACCCACCTGCAGTGATGCGCACCCCGGGTGTGGTGACCAGGGGCTGGATGGCTTCAGCAGCACTCTCCTCAACACCAGGACATCCCTGCCTGGCTCCCACAGCCACCTCTCCCATGCCAAATCATCTTACTTACAGTATCATCCTCCTTTTAGGCTGACTTATCAAAAATAGCAACACACTGGGGCCACCCTGGTAGTTTAGGTTAACGGTTAACTCTCAGTGCTCTATGTCTGCTACAACCTGAGTTCAATCCCCGGCCAGGGAGGGGACCCACATGGCGCAGCAGACCTCTCCTGCCTCGCCCGCTGCTCTCCTCAGCAGTGTGTTTCAGCCAATCCACCTGTTCTGCATCCTGCTCTGTCTCTAGTGAATCCTCTCACCCCCCACACCTCTGGCCCACACCCCAGTTTTCTACACAAAATAAGTAAACAAATTCTTTTAAAAAGTACGTATGTAAACACGCCTCACTGCTCCATACTGGCAAGAACTCTCCATCCCTCCAGGACCCAGGCCCTACCTACTCTTCCCATCAGAGTCTCCTAATTCGTTTCCAGGCTTCATCTGACACCTCCACTCCCACCATCCTACACGCCTATGCTGCCTAGGAGCCTCTCAACCCCAACACTGCAAAGCAAGGTCCCCTCACGCCCAGACGCTGAGCACCGGCTGCTTCCCCATGAGCCAGCCTGGAGCAGCGATGACCCCCTCTGGCCCCCATGACACCACGAGGAACTATGTCTTAGCCACCCGACTCCCCTCCACACCTGACTCCCCTTCAGGTCCTGAAAAGGACCCGCTCACGGTCAACACACAAACAAAGCAAATAGTCGTGAGGATGGGCGCGGCGGGAAGCCATCTGACCGAGGGTGCACGCGGTGGAGGACGCCGTGAAAGCTCAGCACGGCAGGCCAGCCCTCCCATTACCTGCGGAAGGCGGAGCCTCCAGACCGGCCCCTCTAAGAAACAGGGTTGTAAGCAGCGGCAACAACGTGAGCAGTCTCGGAGGTGAGAAGCGGATGACGGCGGGCCAGTCCAGGTCAGTTTGGGAGGTACCTAAGCCTGGGGAAAAGCTGACAAGCAGACAGCTGGCAGCGCAGAGCCACCGCAGGCTGCTGGGGCGGTGACTGGACGTGTTAAAGAGTGCGTTTTATCCTCCTCGCGTGGCCTCAGACTCCTCTCCACCCGAAGACCTTCTCCGACTTCTCTTTACAGGAGCAAACTTCCCATTCCCCCAGCCAAAGCAAGACTATGGCCCTGTGGGCTGCCCCTGCCAAGCTGACTCTCCCGCAGGCGTGGCCAGAGGTAAGGACACAATGAGCCTAAAATCTTAGCCCAGCACCCCATCTAGGAGGCTTAATATGGCCATTTTTTTGCCCATGGACACAAAATGGACAGATTCCTACCAAAAGCTGGAGCCAACAGCAGACTGTCCACAGACTGGCAAGGCGTGGGGGGCACTGGGGACAGAGAAGCTGGCACACACCCTGCTAGCTCGTACACCACCACCCATACCTACACAGCATAAACTGGATTTGGCCTGCGCTGAACTTCGGTTCGTGTGCCAATGTTCTAGTGCCCCAGAGGGAGCTTGCTGTCACAGGTAAGCCACAGACTGGTGATCAGAACATAAGTCCCAACAGAAATGAGGCTGAGGGTAGGTTCTGACACGATCCTTCTCCCGGCAGCCAGGCCCAGGTCTCTAGGACCACCTGGTATACGTACCCGATCCTAACCCCACTCAGCAAAATTCACCTTTCTGGGGCAAATGCCTCTTTGCCCTTCTTACTCCACCCTCCTCTATCCCCAGACCCATCTAAGGTCAGGCTGAAGGTATGCAAAAGCCCTCTACACAAAGGCACACACCTGTGCACAGAGCAGGCCACATCCTGGTCAGCACCAGCCACCCCCCAGGCTAGGGTGGTCCAGAGAAAGTGTAAAGTGACAGCCCAGTGGGACAAATGAGAGATGAGCAGGAGCAGGAGGGTGGGCCCCATGCCTGTGGCCCCCACAGCAGTCTCCAGCTCACACCACCAGTGCCAGGCTCCTCCACCCAGAGACCTACTACTGCGCAGCCCTCAGAACCTCAAACACATGTCTCCCAGAGGAACTCACCTCTTTCCCCTCCAGGCCTGCCCTTCCACCAGCCTCCCCAGCTCTATGAATGAGGGCTTCAGTACCCAGGTACTCCAGCAAGAAGCATCAGGTCCCTTGTGACCCTCCCGCTCCCCCTCCCTCAGCATCTGCATCACAGGCGAGTCCTGCCAGTTCTACCTGTAGTTCTGCCCATGCCGAGCTGCCAATCCCCCCACCAGGACAGCCACAATAGCTCCCTATCTTGCCCACCTTCTAGACCTTCCTCTTTCCACAAAGCAGCTACACAGGGCATCTTCTCAAAATGCAGAACTGCCCAGGTCAGGCCCATACCCAGACACCCCTCCATGAGGCTCCTAGGCTGTGCCCCTCCCACCTCCCCACTCCTTTTCAGGGGGCCTCCCTTACAGTGTCCCAGGCCACGCTGCACCCTCCTTCTTCCTGGCCCCACATGCCTGCCCTCATCACCAGGCCTCTGCACATGAGTTTCCTCCCGCCTTCACCACTCTTCCTGACCCCATGTCCACCCTTCAGGTCCTGTCTGTGCAGGAAGTGCTCCCTGGCTACCACGGCTCACACCAAGCCCTATGTGCTCCAGCTCCTGTTTGTCCACCCCCGCCCTGCACTGCCCAGTACCAGACAGAACACTCCACCACTGCAGGAAACTCTTGTCCAGAACTGGTCTAGACCATGAGCTCCATGCAGGTGGGAAATGCCATGACCTGTGGCAGACATAGGGAAGGTCCCCATGGGCTGGACAGCGAGGGGCTGCTGAGAGAACGCACAGGCAGCTCAGGGGTGAGCGGGCATGAGTCACTGGGGGTGGGGGCTGAGGCTTAGTGGATGTGTGTGTCCCCCAGGAGGCTGATCATGGAGTAGATGCCCATGTGGAGATGCACACAGGGCCGGTACGAGACCAGGTGGCCACTGGGACCAGAGCGTCCTCTCACCTGAGAGTGACGGAGGGTGCACAGCCCCAGTCTTCCTTCGGCTGCTCACAAGCCATGAGAAAATCTCTCACATGAAGGGCAGTCCTCCCCCAAGCCCCTCCCTGGGCCCAGCCCCACTACGGAGGGTGACTGTTCAGTGGCTGGCCCCAAGCACAAGCCAATCAGACCTGGTCTTCAGGCCTATCCAGAACTTCACTCTCTGGATTTCCAGACTTCCCTGACCCATGGGGTTCCACCCAAATTCTTGAGGTCTGAATGTTCTCTGAATTTGTCAGGACAGGTCAGTGAAGGGGGCTGAGCAGTGTTGCACAGTCACAAGCTCAGCCCCCAACCCACAGCAGACGCCAACACCTGGCCCAGAGCTTCCACACCTGAAGTGGTCCTCCCATGACACGGGGACGCCAGTGCTGGCCCAGAGACCCAGGGTCGCCAGGGGAGGGGAGGAGTGTGAGAGAGGGGAGGACGTTCACCAACAAGCAAGGGCAGGGTGCCAGCTCCAGGGCCACAGTATTGTTAAAAGTCAACTGTCTCTCCGTGGTTACACGGCTATTTGCTTTACAATAATTTGTTAAACTGAACATTTTCTACATGTGTTGTATTTCACAATTATGGAGAGGTTTGAAAAGGGGGGGGGAAGGCAACCGTCTTCGTGGAATGTAAACCCCGATGAAAGCAAAACTCAGGCCAGTGCCAGAATCACTCAGACCCAGGGCCACATGCAGAGCCCAGTGAGTCAAGCACCCAAAGGGCCACCCTGCTCAGGACCAGGCAGTGCCAGGGCTGTGCTGGTGGAGGAAAGCAAGCCCACCCCCATTAAGTGTCTTTGGGGGGCAAAGAGAGGAAACAGGGCAGCACATACCCCTGTTGCCAAGCAGCAACGCATCTCCCCCAATCACCACTCAGTCCCACCCCTGGACCTCAGGGGCCTTGACACCCAGGTAGCAAAGCTGGGGGTGAACTGGGCCTGACCCCACCTTGGAATTCATAGAGAGAAAAACACCGCACAGAAAGCGAGCAATTCATACACAATACCCACAACACAGAGAAAGGCTCAGCCTTATAATGCAAACACTAAAAAAGTTGCAACTACATACTGTCTTCACCCAACCCACTGGCAGTAGTTAATGAGAATGATATAAAGAGGCACAAGCAAAGGGCAAGGAATAAAGCTCTCTCACACTGGCACTGCACACACCTTCACCACACGTGGCTGTGCGTCACTTCCAATACAGGAGACACCTGCGGGGACGAAAGACCGGCTGTGTAAAGACATGGTGCACTGACAGTCACAGCAGCACTCCTCAGAGGAATATGAGACCAAATTCCTTTTAATAAGGCACTGGGTATATAGGCTAAACTAAGACACTATGCAGCTTGTTAAAAAGGAAGCAGTAGTTCCTAATTTATGACTGAAAGTTCCAGATCCAGATCTGATGTTGGGGGTAAAAGACAAGCTATAGAATAGCATGGCACATATAGTACAGTATAGTGTAGTGTATGTTTGTGTACTATAGTGTATATATATGCTATAGTGTACATAGTATATAATACAGTATAGTATATATAGTATTATAGAACACATAGCATATATAATAGCTAATATGCAGTATAGTATGTATAGTAAAGTGTAGTGTATGTGTGTATATACATATACTAGTGTATAGTGTATACATATGCTATGGTATACATAATATAATATAGTATGGTATAGAATACACAGCATTATGTAATAGCCAATATATAGTATAGTATATATAGTATTGTATATAGTATAATATGTGTAACATGGTATAGTAAAATATACATGGTATAAAATCTAAAATAATGTATATCATATATTATATATAATATGTATAATGGTATAGTTACAGTCGATGCAGTAGATATTATATATAGTATGTATAGGCTATATAGCATAGTATAGTATATATATAAAATATAGTACAGTTTAGTATTTACAACATACACATATATCTATACCGTAATGTATATAATACAGTACAGTATGTATAGTATAGTACAGAATACATTATCTCATGTATATTTACAAAGTGTATTGTTTATATGTGTGACTGTTTCAGGGTACACATGCATTTAATGAGGCAAAACTTTCTGGAAGGATACCTGACTAGCTATGAATGGAGGGGACAAATCATGAGGGAAGTTCACTTAATTGGGATTGTTTTCATTTTTACCACAATCATGTACCTTCAAAAATGTAGTAAGATGTGCCATTAAAATAAAATACTGGGCCTCCCCTGGTGGCGCAGTGGGTTAAGCAACGCACTATGAAGCAAATCGCAGCCACTGCAGCACGAGTTCGATCCCTGCTGCCGGCCAGGGAG
>JAGFMF010012151.1:1368740-1479402 GCA_019455555.1 Galemys pyrenaicus | reverse complement strand
CTGCTCCCCGCTCTCTGTGGTGAATCCTCTCACCCCCCCCCCCACACCTCTGGCCTGTACCCCAGTGCTTGTATGCATAAATAAATAAATCTAAAAAAATAAAATAAAATAAAATACTATGTAAAGAAAAGCAGGTCTAAATCCACAAGGAAACAATAGCAACATTTTGAAAACTAGAAAGCATATAGGTGAGAGAAACTGACTTAACATACCTAAGTGAACTAATCTCAAGTCAGCAGTGAAGAAAGCTAAGAGGCTAGCAGATAGTCACCAAAGAATTCTACAAAGTCCTAGGAATTAGAGGTGGGTCTGAGAGCAGGAGGGCTGGCAGAAAGCCCTTATAATCAGCTTTTACCAGACATGCTCCCTACAGCCAGGTGACCACCTCTCCCTGCTTGCAGAAGACTGGAGAATTGTTTTCTATGAAGGGTTAAGCAGAGGGACTCTAACTTGAGGATACCAACCACAGTTGAGAGCAGGGATCCCCATACTGAAAACAGGGGGATTAAATGAAAGTTTATACTCCGAATGTTAAGGACCCCTGCCTCTTCACCCCATCATCTTCTCAGCATGCTGGCAATCTAATGAATGTCCCTAAATGCGCCCGGGTTGGGGAAGCTTCTATGTCATCCAGCTACCATAGCATAAAGAGCCCCTCCAAAAGGATTGCTGTTGTGTGGACAATACACACAGAGCTTCCAACCAGCTTTTCAGTGACTACAAATGGAAAGAATTACCAGACATTACAGAAAATTCTCTAATATGAATATTAAAGGACAAAATAAACAATAAAAAGCAACATGGAAGAAAGAGACAATGCAAAGAAAGAAAAATGTTAAAAAATAATACTTAATGCAATAAGAAATGATATGTCCTCCCAATAATAATAATATGATGCTACAAAACAACAACATGCAGAGAACCAAAGAATTCTTGGAAATTAAAGATCTGATAGTGAAATGAAAAACTCAGTAGAAGAGATAAAAGGTATTGAGAGCCTCTCCCAGAAAGAACTGTACAAAGATAATTAAGAGACTGTTCTAAGAAGTTCAACTTTTAAATAATCATATATATTAGTAATTACCACAAAGTGCTGAATAATAAACAACTATGCCACCTTATAACAATAAGCATAGTGGCATACAATAAGCATTTACTGCTCATGCATGGGAGTGGCTACTAGTCTTGGCTAGAATTTCACTCTGTTCCACTTGTCTTTCATCCTCCCTCCAGAACCAGTGGGCTAAGCAGGGCATGTCTTTCTTCAGACATGGTAGTAAGCAGCTCAAACACCTATGTGGCTTACAGCCCTTTAACTGTATCATGATTAGCAATATCCCATTTGCTCAAAGCAAGCCACAGGTCTGATCCATGAATCAGAGTAGGAGGAGACCATAAGGTTATACAGCAAAGGATGCAGATATGAGGAAGAAGCTGTTTTTGCAATCAACCACATAAGCATTCAAAAGGAAAGAGAGAGAGAGAGAGAATACAAAGGATAGGAAGATATCAGAATATCAATAATCTAGATTTCCTAAAACTAATTAACCTGAGTTTCTAGGTTAAAGAACCTACTGAGTGCTTAGCAAATGAAAGGTTAACAGCATCAAACAAAAATCACACATAGTATCAATTACAAAACACTGGAAATAGAGAAGTCCCTAGAAGTATCTAGAGAGAAAATAGCAATAGGTTTTACACAAAAGATTCAATGGAGAATCAAATGACATCAGAATTTTCAACAGCAATTTCAGGAGGTAAAGGTCCTAGGCAAAGACTTCCAAATTCTTATGGAAGATCATTTCCAAATTAGAATTCTATACCCAGCCAAACTATCAATTTAAGTCTAAAGGTAACAGGAAGAGTCTGTAATATACACATGACTTCAAAAAACTTTACCTCCAGTGCACCCTTTCTCAGAAAGCCATGGAGAACATGCTCTGCCAACTGAGGGAGTAAACCAAGGAGGAAGGCCTTGGCTAGAACAAGCATGAAAGCCTACTAGAAGAGATGTGAAGCCAACTCCCAGGAGGAGTGGTGAAGGGAAAGCTGAGGATTATGGATGTCACCAGGCAAAGAGTGAACCATCCAGATCAGGGCTGATCAGAAGCCTTCACAGAAGCTTCCTCAGGAATACCTGACACCACACCTTGGGTATCATAATAAATATCCTGGGGGATAATGTGGAAATAAAATAATGTTGAATGCATAGGAAATTAAGCAAATAATAATTATTAATTGTGGAGAAAATAAAAGGTTAATCAAAGGAAAATATTCAGCGTTTAATATGACCTAGGCCAAATAATGTAAATAGCGAACATTCATCTATCAAAATGTACCCTATAACTCTCTTGGGATCTGGGGAAACATTATGAGAGCAAATGTGTATAATAAGTGGGTAAGAAGTAAAAAGGCAAGCTGGTGGTTCACCCTCCACAATGGGAAACCAAGATATAATACTTAAAACTGAAAAATGTTTAAAAATAGCAATGCGATCATATTTTATAGCGTTATAGAAGTAAACACACAAAAAAAAATCAGTTCAAAGGGTTGAAATTGTTTGTCTCTGGGAAATGAAAGATGAGTATATAGGTGGAAGTGAGGCTTCCTTTTCATATTGTTGTAGAACTCTTTAGTTCTGCATGTTCATGCATAACTCTAGCAACAGTGAAAACTAAATTTAAAAAGAAAAAGCAAATTCCTACACCCTCCCACCCCTGCCTCCCTAGAAAAAGGAAAGGAAATATGGAGAAATCTGTCTGGAAAGAGGTAAGGAAATCCACTGGGCCAGGCTGACGGACAAGTAGAGGAGGAAGACACAGGTTGCAAGCAGTGTGACCCAGAAGAAAGAAAGTGAATTCTGAGTGACTCCATCAGGGGCTTCTGCAAAACAGGTGATCAATGATTTCCAAGCATAGAGTTAATGTGCTCCAGACTTTTTCTATCCATTTCAAAGAGGCCTTTCAAAACAGTATACTTTTGCAACCCTGAAAAAATGAAAAATTGGAAACCTCCCAAATGTTCATCAATAAAGGACTTCAATAAATTGTAGACTACCCATAGGATAAACCACAAAGCAGATGTCTGAAAGGAGGGAGGGTGCTCTGTACTGATGATGTGGAAAGATGCCCAAGACGTATTATCCAATGAATGCAGAACAATACGCATCATACAAGGCTGTCTGTGTAAATAACAAGGATATGTGTGTGGCTGTAGGTGTGTGTAGGCATGTACACACACACATACCTACAAAAGATGGTGAAACTTCATTCACCCTGCTATAGTGACCTCTGAGAGATAGACCAAGGAACTTAAACTGTCTATTTTAACATTCATCTGTCCTTCAAATATCTGTTGATGCCCAGATATGATATATACTCTATTGTTTGGATGTTGGATAATAAGGATCAGCAGAAACAGAACTATTTGGAAATTTCAAAATAGGAAAGGAATCAATTCAAACTTGCTTTCCTTTTTAGAAATAAAATGTCACCTAGCTGAAGTCACATGGAACACATGTGGCCAAATCACACCAAACGAGGGAGCCACCCTTCTCCCTGCTTGCTGAGCTGGGAGCCCTGGCCCTACTCCCTAGCAAGCAGCACTCGCCCTGCAGGGTCTGCCCCTTGGGGAGCAGGACTCTTCCTTCCTGCCACGACATCACTGCAGAGGCTCACTTTGCCTGGTGAGGAGGTGGAGCATGGTCTAGCCACTGCAGACCTAGTAGGCTGGGTGACAGGTGCCACTGCAGTTAAGGGGGCATGTTGTCCTGCACCCTGAAGCTTGAGTGCCCTTCTGACCTTAACCAGTCATGCTTCTCTGATAGTGAGATTCCAGACTCACACTGGGCATGAACCGGGTTTTTATCTGTCTTCAGCAGCGTAACTGGCAGAAGAAGCACAGGCCTGCAAGTATGTCGGCTCTGGGCTCTGCCACATGCTGTGTGCCTCTGGGAAAGTCTCCCAACTTCTCTGAACCTCTGCAAGCAAGAATAATGTTGCCCTCAGCGCTAGATTATGATGATTTCAAATCCATGTCTTGAAAGCTTGCTTTGGACAAAGTTGTTTGTGGTTTGAATTGTTCTGAATAACTTATTTTGATGAAATTGTTTTGTAGCTGGCTGTTAGGACCTAACTCTTACACCTGAAGTAAGATGATCATTATGTTATGGACACCAGATAGTGGTAGTGGTGTCCATCACATGAGAAACTTGAACATTTTAAAAACCAAGTGGGTTGGCCAGCAACTTGAGAGTATATTCTGGGCAAGGCTGGCTTTGCTAATCTACAGAGCTTGGGCCTGCTCTTGCTGGGCAGTGGAGCAAGCCATGCTGAGCCTCTGGGAGAGCAGGGGCTTCTGCTTCTGTGTTTGGGAGGCATTCCTTGCAGGTGGGGATGCAGGTAATGATTCCTAGAGTGTTCAACCTTAGAGATGCCCACCTTGCTGCCCACTGCTATGTGCCACCACAGCGAGGGACCTCCCCACAGCTCACCCCCAGCGCTGAGCTGGAAGCTGCCTCCACAGTCAGCCCAGAGCAAGGGCAGCAGGTCCTCGCTTCCCACTGCTGGTCAGGTCTTGAAAGCTGTGACCCTTAGCAAACTGATGTCAAACAAAACCCAGTTTACCGCAGGATGAGTGATACAGAAACAACGGTTAACTTCCCATGGCCTATTTCTATTAACAAAAGTATCACCAAACTTCTACATAAAGTCCAAGACACTCCTGACATCAAACAAGCATTTGTGTTCCTTCATTCATTTTCTAATTCGATTACTCCAGTTCAAGGTCTCGGGTAGCCAGAGCCTGTCCTGGCAGCTCAGGGCACCAGGCAGGAACCCAGCCTGGACAGGACCCCCTTCCATGCAGGCTGCACCCACACCACACTCACTCAGACCGGGGCAATTTAGATGCCAATGAACCTCACATGCCTGTCTTTGGGGTGTGGGGAAAAAAACATGTCTTACCCACATGACACGGGAAGCGTGCGGCTTCCACGGCAGCGTTGTAACAGTGATGTGGAATGAAACATTGCTCAAAGGGCTTCTGTGCACCACAGCTAAAGCTGGACCTTACTTCTTTCATCTCCCCTTTATCTGGAACAACAATGTAATTAATCTATCATTGGCTTGGATTATGTTATTTCTTTATTGGCTTATTAAGAGACATTATCCTGCATGCTACTGGCTTGTGAAATCTTACTATAAACTGTAATTCCCTCTGTAACCTGTGTTAAATAAATTACTGGCAATGACAAGCTCCTTCTCTGAGCACAGTTGTGGCGGGCAAAATGCCATCGGCCTGGGAAGAGCCACAGGAATGACCCTCGTGGGGCAGCGGGGTGTTCAGCCAGCCCCGGGCCTGAGTTCAGAAAGGGTCCCAGGGTTCCCCTCCCAGCAGAACAGTTCGTGTCCCCACCCTCCTCCAAAACCAGCCACAGCCCAGTCATCCTGTGACCTCAGGCGCCAGGGGCAGGGTTAGGGATGAGCATGGGGGTCAGGGAGAATGTGGGGTGAGTGCAGGAGCTGAGGACTCGCACGGATGACACACTGGGTGAAATCACAACACCGGAAGGCCCTTACCGGGAGGCAGAGGGCTCATAGGGCAAAGGCGCTGCAGGAGCAGAGCAGACTGCGGGCACAGGGCAGGAGCCAGCCTTGCTCCGAGTACACCAGGGAGGCCCCCAAGCAGGACAGGCTGGTCACACAGGCCAGACAAAGCTTTTCCCAAGATGCTCTCTCCACAGCATTATCTCAGCTAAGAGAAGGTGCGCATGCTAAAAACAAAAGGATTGCAAATTAAGGTACAAATACTAAACCCTTTTTTTAACCTAATAAATAGCTTTTTTAATTATTGCTTATTAATAAGCAATAATAAATGGCTTATTATTATTATTTAAATAATAATACACAGAGTTAGTGAAAGACACTTGGAAACAGACATTCTCAAACTCCACAGGTGGGAGTGTGAATAGAGACAGACTTTCTGTTTATTAATTAGCCATCACCTAGGACAATGCCAGACATCCACACCACTTTAGCACTACAAAAATCCCAAGTGGGCCTAGCTCTCCAATTCAGTAATTTTACTTCTAACATGTCTTCCACAACTTGCACAGCTAAACCAAGACATAAGGATGTTCACTGAAACATCCCTGAAATTTAAAAAGGGGGAGAAAGTGCATCAATGAGGGAGAGGCTGGTACAGCTACTGATGTGGGACGTCACCCGGACACGCTGTTAACTAGAAGGATCGCGAGATGCTGTTAGGGAAGTGAGGAGCCCGTGTAGAGTAAGACAGCGTGCACACCCCCTTGGGGAAGGGTCCCAAGGAAATTGTTGACTGTGGTCATTTCACGGGTTGGAGGTTGAGGGGTTCGAGTTTTCACTGTGTTCCCTCCTTTGCTATTCACTCGGGCCCACTCTTTCATGCAACTTTCACCATGAATGTGGTAACTTGAAAGGCGTTCATACACTCGAACCTAGAAAATCCACTTTTAAGAATGTACCCCAGTAAAAATGTGCCTTGCACACAACAAGTACTAGTGACGAATGCGAGCAGAGACATTGGCTCATGCTGAGAGGCCACAGATGGTGGGAGACGGGCTGGGGAGATGGTTCCCGCGAATATCAGCGACAGTCAAGGCACCCACATCGCCAGGAAAATGCAGGTGCCAGAGATGGTGTATCCTGTGCCGGGATAGTGAGAATGTCACACTTTTTCCTTCCTCTTGGTTTTATCTGACTTTCTCTAATAATCATGTGCTGCTTTTTAACAAGGGAGAGAAAAACTTTTTATAAACAAACTATAAATTGAAAACAAAGGCTTGGAGGAGATGTTGGCCTCTGGAGTAAAGCAGAAGTTTCCAAGGTCCTGGCAGTGGCGGGAAGACTCAGCAGTGGCTGGGGTGGGATGGGTGTCACACCAGCACGACCCCACCTCCGAGGGAGCAGGACACGGGGCCCCAGCTCTGACAGTGGGGTGGCCCCACTCGGATGTAGTCTGGAAACACAGCCTCTGCACCCCAGACACCCCTGCCTCTTGCCCGCTGAGGATCCAGGTGGACAGAGGACGAACAGGCAGGCTGGGAGCAAGCCACGTGTGGGGTCCAGGCCCTGCTTTGGCATGCTGGGGACCCTGCGAGGGCCGCGCCTCCTCTGACTGTTACCTGCATATCTGATGGTGTCTCCTGTCCTGCCTGCCTTATCATGGGGCGTGACGGGAGGGACACCTACTGTGTGCCAGCTGTGGACGAGCATCTGTCGCCACAGAGCCAGGACAGGCCAGGAATGTGACCCCAGGAATGTGCTGAGGTGGGTTTCCAGCCAAACCCCACTCCACCCCTGCACCCTTCCCCCACACACACAGCTCTCAGAACACACTCAGCCGCACACACCTGCTGTCCCCTCCCTGACGCGTCTTTCAAGGAAGTCAGAGTCCCAAAGAAAAGCAAACCCCTTGGGCGGCTGCTGGAAGCAACAGTAGCCCTACTGTCCCGGCTGTAAGAATCCCTTTGCAAAGAAAGTTTTCACAAAGAGAAAGGCAAAGAGACAAGGGGGGTTATGACAACAGAGGGGCAGAGCAAACCATTTCAAGTCCTGACACAGGAAAACTGGCTCCGAGCACCTGTCTCTGAGCAGGAGCGCAGAGTTCTGTCCCATCACGCCACACAGCTGGGCGCACGCACTGCCAACTGACTTATATAAGCTCGTGAAAACCCCGTTCGTTTGAGTTCCCCGTTTGTGCAAATAGTGTCGGAGGAGCATCCGAGGGCCCCGGCCGTCCATCATCGCCTGTGATTTCCCAGGCCAGCCGTGACTCACTCCCCTGGGCCCAAACCCTCACTGTGTACACACTACCCAAGCTGAGGTTGTGCAGGCAGCTTCTGTCACCACCAGGTCTCTCAACCCCTTGATGCCTCCTTCCCATTTATCGAGCCCACAATAGCTACTTGATGATGATGAAACCCAGGGCATTCAGAGGGAGAGAAAAACGCCCATGCAGGCTAAGAGGATGTGCTGGCTGTTTATTTTGACCACTCAGCCCAAACAAAGCTGGGCGCTGGGAAACTGCTCCTCTGCCCAGGGGGAAGAAAACCAAGGGTCTTGAGGTAGCCTCGCAGAAAGCAGCCACACCAGCCCAGAAAAAGAGCTCGAAGGGGAGGGGCCGGGGGGCCTGAATCACTGCTCCCGGATACATGGGGCCCAGGGTCAGCAGCACCCAGTTCCCTGCACGCTGCCCTCCTGGAGAGTGTGAAGGTGAGCAGCCTGGCCCAGAAACGCCCACGTCCACACCTAAGTCAGCCACACCCACAGGAGCCCAGATCTTCCCTGACCGATGCCAAGTCATGCACTTAACCCTCCAACAGGAACTCTCTACAGATTCATTTTAAAAAGAAAGCACACGCACACAAACACACCCACTGCGGCCTCGGAGCACAAGTCCCATGGGGACAAGAAGGGCTCGAGCGCACGCAAGCATCGCAGCCGGGATGCAGGAGCATGATTTGCCGCTGACCAGTGCCTGACTTGACACGGCGACTGGCAAGTCCCAGGTGCTCCTGAAAACCAGTCACATTTACTTAGTTAGGTATTTGACGTGAGCTCAGATGAGCAAACAGTAGGACATATTCCACTATGATACTGTCTAAAATGTACGCTTTAAGCCCTCGGTGCACATTCATCTCTGCTGCTGGCACATGAGAACACACACACACATCTAGGCGTACATGATTAAGAGACGAATTCTGGTAACATCAGCCAACCGAGGTAACTCTACCCAAAGAGACTGGAAAGTTTAAGCAAAGATCCACTACACCTAAAACTAGTAAATCAGCACGCTTAAAGATCAAGCTGTTGCTCTGGCCAGCCCGGCGTAGCCAGAGCCTAGGTCTGCATGGCAAGCAGAGAGGGTACTGCGCTCTGCTTTTGTTTTTTTTAAAGATGTATTTATTTATGCATACAAGAACTGGGGTACAGGCCAGAGGTGTGGAGAGGGAGAGGATTCACCAGGGACAGAGTGGGGAGCAGAACAGGCAGATCGACTGAAACACACTGCTGAGGGGAGCAACAGGCGAGGCAGGAGAGGTCTGCCGTGCCCTTTGGGTCACTCCCTGGCCAGAGATCGAACTTGTGCTGCAGTGGCTGCAGATGCTTCATAGCGTGGTGCTCAATCCCTCATGCCATGAGGGAGGCCCCCGTGCTCCTTTCTCTTCTCCCCCAAAGGAAGTAGTTTCCAGGAAACCTCGGGCCCTGCTCGCATGTACATTCATGGCGATCCAATGCAAAAGCCTAAGGTAAGACTCGCTGTCCTGGAGGAGATCTATTCCTCTTCACTGGGCATCTGCGTGATGCCAGATTCAATTCTAGGGGCTAGAGATGTAGCAAAGAACGAAATAGACACCGCAGACATATTCTTAACCTCAGGAAGCCTTCCTACTAGCAATTCTGCTTTGTTGTTTTGTTTCTTAGCACGCTGTCTGACTCTACACGGACTCCTCACTTCCCTAACAGCATCTCGGATCCTTCTAGTTAGCAGCGTGTCCGGGTGACGTCCCACATCAGTCTGTTCGTGGAGTAGCTGTACCAGCCCCTCCCTAATCGATGCACTTTTTTTTTTTCCTAGTCAAGATGGCACAGTCCTTTCCTCTGCTACATGCTTCTGTTAACATCTTTTTCTCAAATCTTTAAAGCTCAGGTCCAACCAGCCTGTTGATTATAAGGATCCAGAATCCTGAGATTGGTTGTAGGTGGAGAAAAGAGACCCACTATAAGAAAATGAGTGAATCAGGCTATTTTTCGCCTTCCAGACAGCAGACAGCCCATACGCTGAAGTACTATGTTTTCCACCATGGGGCCATCTAGCGAACAACAGATGAGCCCCACATCTGCAGCCACGTACTGGCTGTGCGGCTGTGGGCACTGAACCTGTCAAGGGGGCTTGTCAGGGAGTTGCTGTTCTGCCTCTCTCAGGGCTGCGGTCTCCCTTGCTCCGTCACCTGCCTGTGCGGATGGCCCCGACTCAGCACTGAAGGGCTGTAAAATCTCCAAAGGCTCCAAAGTTCTCCTTCCATCTGCAAGAACTGAGCACGAGCCCACGCCCTGCCACTGCAGGACTGAAACGCTGAGTCCCGGCCCCCAGTCCGGCGCTGGGGACATTGTCAGGCTGTGATCAGCACTTCTGAGCGCCTTACCAACCCGCTGTGGGGAAGCTCTGCGCATCGGACCACCACCAGGAGCCCAGAGAGGGCTCAAAACACCTAGCAAGTCCTAAGATGTGTCCACGGTGCCTTCAAGAAAGTTGTGGCCGAGAGTTAAAACTGTTTCCTAGAAAAACATATCACTAGATAAAGATAACTCATTTTGCGGGCTCTAATGTGGGTTCCAGAGTATATTCCAAAAGGGGAAACAAGAAGTGCCGTGCCCTCCTGGGCACGGGTCACCAGCAGGGGATCGGTCTGGCAGTGTCCAGCGGGGGCTCCCAATGAGGGGCAGCTCGGGACACTCAGGGCCAGAACTCAGCAGATCCATGAAGATGGCAGCAGCCCACACACCTGTCAAGTGAGGAGGGCAAAGCAGGTAAGTGCCTCCTTGCTGGGCTGGCCATCAGCTACAGCCTGAGCCCCTGACTTCCGAGGACCAGCCCCGCCTGTCTTGAGAGGGTCAGGCTCACAGCTCCTTCAGCAGATCAGGTGGAGCTGACATTCTTCCAGGCATTTCATCCTTCTCTGATTCAGCTGCCGAGAACCCAGGGGGGCTGCCCAGAAGTGAGAGAATGTATTTTCTAGCCAGAGAACACATCTCAGTGAGTTACCGCCTCATTCACTTTTTCAGAGTGGTTATAATTATAGTATTTGTTTCGTAATTGCTGCCTCCTTGCACATACAAAATCCCCGAATCTTAAAATAAATTACAGCTCCCTTTTTTATTCAACAGCCATTGTGCTGCTAGTTTACAAAGAGGAGGAGATACCTCCAATTACTGTTGTAACAGCAAGCCTACGGCGAGCAAAGCTTCGGTGTTCAGCAGGTGACGTGACTTATTAGTGCAGAAGAGAATTACCGACTACAATTTCATTGAACAGCTTCACTATGGATTGCTCAATCCTCGGCTCAAGGGCCAGTGAGAACCACCTTTGATCTGCCCCGTTTTTGGCTGCTGCTGACCCTGGCACAAAGGATGAGCAAACGCGATCTGGCTGGGGTCACTGCCTGCCACAGGGCACTTGGTATCGTGACTCAACCCGGCGACACGCACTTCTCAGCTCCTATCTGCAGAGGGCCCTGGACTTCTCTGCAGATGTGGGTGCTTGTCTGGAGGTGACCCAGCAGCACGTGACGAGCTGGGCCTCCAGCAGCAGCTCTGAGCAGAGCAGAGGACACAGAGCCGCGTGCAGGCCCAGGGCAGGGCCTCAGACAGCACCACGCGCAGGGAACAGGTTGAAACCTCCTCTTCTACGTGCCTTTGGCCTCCGTGTGAGGCCAGAAGCCGACACAGCTGTCAGAGCCCCAGCAAGGACGTTTCCGTGACGCCTGCTGTTATGCAGGGAGGAGGGCCACAGAGTCACTCCCATCCCGGAGATGGTCGAGCCAGGCATGTCCAACAAAAGGCCACAGCGTGAGCTTCCACCTGCAGTGGTGTTTGCTCACCGCTGGCGGGAGGGGCCATGGCCCCTGAGCAGCTCACAAACATCTCCTGCTGCAGGCTGCGGGTGGGGTGGGGAGGGGACAGAACCTCACCTGCTAGTCAGGCACCTCCTTGCCTGCAGGGAGCTGCCCCAGAAGCCTCTGGCTCCCATCCCTGGTGGGGGAAGGAGGGGAGAAGTGAGACAGTGCCGCTGTCAAAAGTGAACTTGGGCCCCTTCAAAGGGAAGCCCCCCTCGCCACGCACAAGGTCAGAAGCAGGAGCGTGGGCTCTCCCCCTACCTTACACCCCACACCCCACGCCTGCCATCCTGCTGCCAGGGCCACAGCCAGGCCACAGCCGTCCACACAAACACCTCTTCGCAGGGGCACCCAGCCTGGGCCCACCCCCAGTGCTGGGGCTGGGATGGAGCGGACAGACGCTGGGAAACATTCACAGAGATGACGGGCTCCCAGCCAGAAGCCGGGGACACAGAGACAAAACGGAGTGAGCCCCGGCCCAAGGAGTGCAGGCTAGCAGGGGCTGGCACCCCCGCTGCTGGCTGCCCCCACGTGACCTCGGCCAAGCCCCAGGAGCTTTAGCCTCAGTCCAGCTCTATCTAGAGACAGGGACGAGGCGATTCCCTGGAATGACTACACATCTGTGGACCACACGCTCCAGAGGCCGCCCCCGGGGGCAGCCTGGGACACGCTAAGAGCAGCCCTGACGGCTACTGCCCCGGCCGGAATCCCGGCTCCAGTCCTCATGGGCACGTGAGCACAGGCAAGGGGACGCTCTGTGCCTGCGTCTACGTGGCGATAGGCGCGTGCCTGCCTCCCAGGGCCTGCGCAAGCAGCACGAGCGCACACGGCGGCCAATGCGGAGCGCAGGTCTGGCGCGCAGCTGACGTGCACTGATGCTTTCTCTCGTTATTGTTACTGTCGCTCCTCCCGGCAGGAGCGTGCGACACGCTGGGATCCAAGAGTAAAGACAGGGCGGTCCTTGTCACCCTGCGAGGTGGAGGTGCCCCTCTGCTTGTTTTATACGTGATCGGTGGTTCCGCAAGAGCCCAGGGTCCCCGCGCCAGACGTGGCGGGAGCAGAGAAAGCCCTGGGGGGAAAGGACGTCCAGTGGGGACTTGAAGGCCGAGTGGTGTTACCAGGCCAGGCCAGAGGAGCTGGGGTGGGGCAGCAGCGCGGCCGAGGAAACAGCTCGTGCACAGCTGCAGAACCAGAGCTGTGGCTGGACTGCTGCAAGGGTGAGGGGGATCTGCTCACCGGAGGGTACTGAGGTCTCCCCCGTGCAAGCGCGGGGATTAACCACAATTTGTTCTTCATTAAACACCAAAATAAACATCTAGAAGCAAGCGTTTACTGAGGCAGCCTGAGGCTGAGTCCCATGGAGCAGACAGCCTGAGTGACACCTTCTGCCTGACTCGGGGACCCCAGGGGCCCCACCACACCACACCACAGAGCCTGAGGAGAACCTACCTATGTGGCCGAGGCACCCATGGGTGCAGCCTGGAACCCAAGAAGCTGCCCAGCACCTGCCGTGTCTAGGACAGCTCTTCTCTGAGACACACGCAGCCGGGTCCACGGATCACCTGGCATAGCACAGGTGATGTGCCACCCCAGGAGTGCCCACAGCACATGGTGGGGGCCCAGCTACACTCTGTTGGGTTGAGGTTTGGGGTGCATATTCATAAAAGAGTTGTTTTATACTCTGAAGCCTTCCTCACAGTTGGAGAACTGTCCTCCCACACCTGATTCTGCAAGAGGCAGGCACCCAGGGGAGGGGCAGGAGGGCCAGGCCTGGGCATGGGGTCAATCACAGGATAAGAGGTTGTACAGGCCAGGCAGGGGTCTGATCGGCCCTTAGTCAGTGGAGTCACCCACAGCCATCCCAGCATTTTTGGCCAAAGTCTGGTCCCAGGTCATTCACTGTATGGCTCAGGTAACTGGAAGAAAACCAGGATTCAGGTCCGTCCTTCCTGTGGGGATGAAGGGATAACAGGACCTGGCAGCCAACAGGCCACTTCCCAGTCCTGGACCATCACTCTTGGCTGCATGATCTGAGGCATGTCACTTAGCCCAGCCTCCTCTGTAAACAGAGTTCCTAATAGCCCCTAGGTGAGGGGGTTGTCTGAGGATCAAAATAATGGGTACCGAGGGCCTAGGAGATGCTGGCACAGCGTGGTCCTCAGTCACATCACCATTACGGCTGCATTACTTTTCTGCAGGGGAAATGCCAATGGCTGAGTTGTCACTGGCCTCTGCAAGCCACTCACCCCCGTGGGCACACACACAGGCCAAAAGGAATGACCCTGAACCCCTCAATGAATCTAGAACTGAAGGCAAGTAAAGACGGGGGTGCAGACTGCACACACATGACACGGCAGCTGCAGTCACCTGGGGCCAGGCAGCTGTTGCAGGGGTGCTGGGTGCACTCTGGGTCCCAGCCCCCATGTCGCATGAGAGGGGACACGCGCCTGTACTGTCTGTACAGGGCCCAGCGGGACACCTTGACCCCAGGACAGGGCCTCGTGGGCCCCTCAGCCATGATATGTTGCTGCTTATGAGTCCAGCATGCCAAACCCTCTGCATCTACCTCTGGGGAACAGGGGCCCCGCCAGAACCCTGGGCTCGGGACAAAGCCCAGAGACACACCCCAGCTCAGGAGGGTGTCTCACACAGAGCTCGAAGTCGCTTCCAAGATTCACACTTCAGTCACCAGGAGACCCCACATCCCCAGAGAGTCCCAGGGGACCGCTGCTCTCCACTCTCCCTTTCCTCCTCCATGGGCTGCTGCAGCCCAAGTGGTGGTGTGAGACCCAAACGTCTCCCCCCGTGGTGCCCCTCCCTGGGGCAGCCCTGGCCCCATGGCTGCCAGGCCACTGCAGGGCCATCATGGAGGGCACCCAGCAGGGGACATAGCCCCTCCCCGCATAGCCCACACAGTGCCCAGAAGCAGGCAAGACTCAGCGTGGCCAGCTGGGCCCCTGAACCGCCCCAGAACCCACAGCTTGTCACTAGTCCATGGGCCCAGGTCAGGGAGGATGGCCTGGGAAAGCCAGTGAATGGGCAGTGCCTTAGAACTGGGTCTCCGTGCCAAGCATGAAATGAATTACACAGCCAGGGACACTCCTATCTCGTGAACTCTCACCCCAGCCTGTGACAACACGAAGGAGAGACTAAAGACTGCCTGCCTCCACGCAGCAAGGCCAAGTCTGCATCCTCAGGAAGAGAGGCTGCCGCGACGGACACCCAGAGAAGCGACCCCAAAAAGAGGTGCACAGCAGCCATGGCCTGCATGAAATTCTGGGCTCCTCCCACACACCTGGTGATGCTAACGGCCTTCTAGCACAGAGAAGGGCCTCTCAGCAGCCAGCACAGCCACCCTCTGGCGCAACTCAAGTCTTGCACAGTGGACGCGGCCCAAAGACGGCACACACCTCCCACAGAGAAACGGGGCGACCCCAGTGCTGCCTCTCCTGAGGCCCACCTGCTGAGGGGCACTGGCCCCAGCTGGGCGAGCTGGCAGAAGGAGTGGCAAGCTGGCCACTGTCACTGTGGACTGGGTACTCCATTTGGGCCATTTCATCCCAATGTTCTAGAATGTCCCCAAGCCCAGCCCATGAGCTCGAGGGCAAGAAAGGGACGTGGGCCTCCCAGGACCGGGCCCAGCGAGGGAGGTAAGCATCCTGGCCGAGGCTCACATCCACAGAAGCACGATTTCTCAAGCAGAGAAGAGAGGCCCCAGCAGCACATGCCAGCAGAGGGAGGAGCAATGCAGGTCGGAACAATCCAGGAAGGGCCTCCCAGCTTTGTCCGGACGCCACGAAGAAGCAGGTTGGGCAGGAAGAGGCAGAGCCAGTCATCTGTCCCACCCTCCCCGGCCAGCGTCCCACAAACGTGGTGGGCCTGAACGTCACCAGCCGCATGGACAGAGCAGAATCTGGACGGCAGGTCAGAGCAAAGGGTTCTAGACCAATGGTAGGGTGCCTGGACAGGGAGAACCTCCATATGTGAGGGACTTAGACCCCTCGACCCCCAAGCCCCACTCGAGGCCCTCGCCCATGCCACTGGTGTCTGCCTGCCAGCTCCTCCACTTCAAAACCCTCTCCACATTCCTCGGCGCTGTCACCCCACGGGGGCCCCCTCAGGCCAGGGCCACACGGTCCACTCTCTCACTACCCCTGCATCCACCCTGGCCCTGCCAACCATGCTGTGCTGCCCCCAGTGGGGGGCTCTGGTGCAGGACCCTCTGAGAGCCCCTGTGCCCACGCCCAGCGCGCTGCAAAGCCCCACGCTGCCCACCGCGACGGGGACCGCCTCGGGACATGTGTCCTCATCCTGGAACGGCCACTGCTGTGACGCCCAGGGGGCCAGGGGAGGCACTGCCGGGGAGGGCGGGCGTGCGCGCTGCTCTGAGCCTGCTTCTTCCCCTCGCGCGCTCTGGCCTGAGTAGGCTGAGTCCCATGTATGTGTCTTCCATCTACGGCTAAGATCAGCACTGAAATTTGGGAACAATTTCCCATTTCTATAGATTGACAGCGGGTGTAGGGAGGTTCCTGTAACAACCGCCCCTTTACCACTGCCTTTCCAGTTTGCTTTCCTGAGTGTGAGGGGAAAGACAGAGCATCAAAGCAGTCAGGGTAGGGGGCCCCGGGCAGGCCTGGGGAGGGCAGGGCACCTGGTAGGCAGCCTGAAGCTGCACGGCCAGCACAAGGCAGCTTCCGCCTCACCTGGAGGCAGCAGGGTCACCCAGCCGTGCGGGGCCCATTCTGGGCTCAGACCACCCTGGCTTCAAACTCCAGTCCCACTGCTCTGTGCTGCCGGCTGCTAGGCCTCCCTGGCTGTGTGTTCTCACTCTGGCGTGGGGGCACGATGGCACCTGCCTCCTGGGTTGCATATGTGCAAAGAGGCAGGGTGCTCAGCCTGTGCCCCAGCCCAGTGCAGAGAGGCCGGTGGGGAAAGCCGGCATTCAGCAGCCCCTTCTTTGCCTGAGCTCCAGGCCTGGGGCAGCCCCATGGTCAGGTGGGCCCCTTGACTTGGGATTATTTTGAGCCAGGATGAGCAGACAGGGGAGCAGGGAAAGCAGGGAGGAAACCCTCCAAACAGAAGCAGACCCAGTGGTCTGGAGGCGCCAACAGAAGACCAAGGTCTGCAAGAGAAGGGGCCAGGGTCCACGGAGGGGCCTTCCTAAGAGAGCAGCATGCAGGCCCGCGCTGGGCCTCTCTGCCAGCCCAATTGCAGCTGACCTAAGGCGAAGGACCTGAGCTTCCCAGCTAAAGACTGCTCCCTGCACAGACCCCAGAAACTGCCGTAGCCCAGGCTTCAGTTTCCTCAGCTACAAAACGGGGCAACAGCTGCTCTTGTATCCCCTCCCCCAGGGGATCTGAAGCACTAGGTCATCTGGAAATGTGGTCTTTAGAGTGGAGATGGGTTAAAATTTTCCTTGAAGTCACTGGGTAATGTGTCTCTGTTCGCTTTTACCCCACTGAGTGGCGGGACATGGAGCGGTAGATGGCATCGAAAGAGCAATAAGGGCCTCCCTGGTTGAGCGCCTCACCGTGAAGCATCTGCAGCGCAGCAGTGCGAGTTTGATCCCCGGCCAGGAAGGGGACCCTCATGGCGCAGCAGACCTCTCCTGCCTCGCCCGCTGCTCCCCTCAGCAGTGAACTTCTGTTGATCTGCCTGTTCTGCTCCCCATTCTGTCTCTGGTGAATCCTCTCACCTCCCGCGACTCTGATCTGTACCCCAGCTCTTGTATGCGTAAATAAATAAAATCTTTTTTAAAAAAGTCAGTTACTTTAAAAAAAAAGAGGCAGTAAATAGCAGAACCCTGAGACCCCCTGGTTTAGTTCCCAGACTTCAGGGCCGTTTCTCTGCAGCCACTGGTGACCTAGGCACCCACGAAGGTCAGGCCCCTGAGCAGGGGTAGAGGAGTCAGGCTGTCCAGTCCTGCCAAGGCCCAGCAAGCACCAGGAGGGACGGCAAGACCACAGGATGCACAGAACCAACCAGTGGGCCCCGCTGGTCCCTCCACTCAGTGGGATAAAAGCGAACAGAGACAGCACCCAGCGAGTTCAAGGAGACCTCTGATTCACCTCCACTCCGAAGACCACTTTTCCTGTTGCCCATACTGGGCGATCCTCACCAAACTGCGGACATCATCAGCTAATCACGATGCCACATTTCTGAAGCTCCCACTGTATACCAAGAGCACCGTACTTAACTAGCACTCGAAGCAGGTATTACCATCATCGCCACTTTACAGAGAAGGAAGCCAAGGCTGTGGGGGGCCTGACATACCCCGCACCACACAGCTGGGGCATGGTGCAGCCTCTGACCCTGGAGCCTGCACCCAGGCCCGGGACGGCGCGTGGCCCAGCCCAGCCTCTGCTGTGGCTGCGAAGAGCAGCGGGCGAGATGGCAGAACAGCACAAGCCTAAGAACCAGAGAGACCTGGACTCAGATCCCAGTCCTCCCCCAGCGAGCTCGAACCTCTCTGAGCCTGGAGTTTCTCATCTCTAAAGGGGAGCTGCCCAGTCCCGGGTGCTCGGGGGCTTCTGTGAGATGCAGGGCACCGTGCGCACAGCACCGCTCCATCAACACGGGGCTGCCCTCATCCCGGACACCTCCCCAGCCGGGCGCCTCGGGGCCGAGTGGCAGCAGGGTCTGCGGGCAGGAGTGTGTCTGTTCTCACCACATCTGCAAGAGGCAGCACTGACCGTGGCTCCACTGGGCCAAAAGCTACTGCCTCTTTCACTTGGTCCCCAGGGTGAAGCGGTCTGTCCCTAAACATGTCTGGAGTTGACCAAATGCCATCGGTCTTGGGTTTCCAACCCCCACACACACTTGTCTGGCCCCCTGGGTCTGACCGTCCCTACAATGAGAATAGAGAAAAAGCAAAACCAACCCTCCCCATCTCTCTGAGACCCCAAGAGTAAACGCAGTGTCTTTGCCGCTGGGGATTTCAAACAGCTGTGGATTTCAGGGTCACCCCAGCCCCCCTGTAGCTTGCAGCCCCCTCGCCGTGAAATGGGTGAAGCACTGGGCCAGGGCACCAGAGTGCAAGGGCTGCAGGCCTGCCCAGAGCACGGCGGCGCTGTCCAGCTGAGTGACTGCAGGCACCAAACCAAGTCACACACACCAGTTTTAATTTCCTAGTGTCTGCATTTTTTTTTCAAGATAAAAGAAACACGTCAAGTCAAATCTAATAATACAGTTTATCTCACCCTGCTATATAGGACATCATTCCTACGCTTGAGCCATAATAAAGAATCACTGAAGTGACACATCAGAGCCTTCTGCTCACACCAGGGATCTGACACCCCGGGGTGTCGCCTGTCTGTCCCTGTGCACAGGGGGTGGCTCAAGCACTCAGCAGGTGCCGCGTGGCTGGTGTCACTCGGACCGGACGACGCGGGTCTGACCGCAGGGGCAGAAGCCCTCTCCCTGCACCTCACCTGCCGCGCGGCACTATAAGACGCCCTGTTCTTTATTTAAGAAACCAGATCTAGCTGTAGCGTAAGGTGCCGGCTGTGACCACTGAGTCCTCGCACAAGAGGCACATGCTTCCCGATGACCACGATGGAGGGCTTCACGTGGGAGCCGCGGGGGCTCAGAGCGGCTCCGCCCGGGGCCTGTGCGCACACAGCTACCAAATGGCAGAAGTGGGGCTGGAACCCAGGCAGTCTGCCCCAGAGCACGGGCTCCACATCTCTGCTCTCTGGGGTCTTCTCCACCCACCCTCTCTAAGCATCACTGGCCGCACCTTAAACTATCCAGGAGGGAAACAAGTGCCGGCAGATGACTTTAACCTGCCCCTCCCACCCCTGCTGCACACCAGCTCCCGCAGCCCAGCCCGGGACCCAGCCCCAGCCGGCCCACTCCCACCCACCACCACCTGGGAGAGCTGGCAGCTCAGCGCCATTCGCAGGCCGGTAAAGGGGCTAATTAAACCCCAGCCCAAGCCCCCACCAGGACTGGGGAACCAGCCACCTCATCGCCCCGCTGCCAGCCAACAGGCGAGAGGAATGCCACACAGAATTCGGCAGCGGGCAGAGCAGGGTGAAATCCCTCTTTATAGAGTTATTTTTGCTGTGGAATTTTCACTGGCCTGTAAAATATTTTTATATTTATTACACATTTAACGGGAGCTCCTAGAATCGACGGGGTGTAAATAATGAAAACTAGGGCAGTAAAGGCCCCAATAAACCTCGCACCAGCCCTTTGATGCTCCCTGGGAGCTCCAGCTTCTCCTTCCTCCCCAGGCCCCATCCCCTTGCCCCGGAGCAAGCCCAGAAGGCCGGGGGACCCTCGGCAAGCCCATCTTTGGCTCCCAGAAACTTGGCTCACCTCTGGGCAGCCAGGGACTGTGCCACTGGCAAAGCCCATTGAACTTGGTGACTGAGAAAGGGCCTACTGTGTGCTCGGCGGGTGCTTCCTCGGGGAGGCTTCCCTCTTCCAGCCCTGTGGGCTCCCGTGGCTCTCCATGCCTGCGGTCCCCACACCAGCTCCATGTATGGGCTCGCACTGGAATGCCACAGCCCTAGACCACCAGCTCCCACGGTCACACCGGGAGCCAGCAGTCTTAGGAGAAGGCGCTCTGTCCCACCACACCTGGCCTACAACATCTCCTAGAATCCCATCTGCACCCCACTCCCCACGTCCCCACATTCTGAGGGGAAACAGGACCTGGCATCTTGGCCCAGGGAGAAACGCAGAGGCACAGAGAAGGAGGACAACCAGCCCAGAGGATGAGTAGCAGGCGGTGGCAGAGTACGACTAGCCCCAGGCTAGAGACCCGGTCCAGGTAAGAGGTCCGGCCTGCACCCTCCCCAGGCAGCCAACACTTGCCAACAGCAGCCACCCCACCTGTCCCCACAGGGCCGCCGACGGCCGGGGACTCAGTGCCTGCCACCAACTGCGGCCCTCTGCCTCTCAGCGCGGTGGCAATCCGCGCGGAGCCAAGCCTTCCTCCCCAGAGCCAAGTCCAGCCATGCACCGCCTCCTTCCCACACATGCCCTTCGCACACCTGAGCACAGGTAAGCAGCCCTTCCCAGGTCATTCCCAGAGCCCGGAGCAGGCCCACACGACAAGATGCCATCTCCCCATGGTTCCGGGCGCAGGCACCCGCTCCGGGGCGACACGCTCCCTTCGCTCTCACCAGCACCCGGCATCTGCACCTCAGACGTCTACAGGCTACCATGCACGCGATGCACTACTCCAGCTGTGGGCCCACGACCCCTCTGCTGAGTCTGGTCCGCCCACCGCGGACCGCACCCCGGAGCTAGTGCAGCACTGCACACGTATAGTAAGGAAAGCACCGCTCACTGTTTGTGGCCACACAGGGCCGGGCCCACCCCGCAGACCTGCTCAGCACCCATGTGGCATGGGGGAGGTGCGCCTTCCCGCTCAGAGGCAGGACCACACAAGGTGCCTGGCTGCTCAGACACTCGGGAGCCACCCCTGCCACACTCAGTCCAAATAAGGCCCCATGTGTGCCCCAGAGAGAGGCCCCGTTAAGCCCTGGGCAGAGGGAGAAATCCCCACGGCCGCAGCCAGACAAAGGCGAGGGCGAAGGACTGGAACCCTGCGGCCTCAGACATGAGCCAGGCCCGGGCGGCTCCTCTCCAGGGACGGAGCAGGCGGCGGCCCTGCCTGCAGCTGCTGCACCACCAGGAGATTCTTGTCTCTCAACCCCGATAATTACAGTCCCCTGTGCTCGGTTAACACCCGTGTCATTGCAGGGTGTTGGAACAAGCAGAGTCTGAGCGAGGAGAATTAAACAACAGCATTTGACAAGTGGCCCATCCCCTGTGCACGGCGGCGAGGCAGGCCACCCCGGAGGAGCGCTCACCTCAGGGCAGGAGGCCGAGGTAAGAAGGACGATGCCTACTGAGTGACGGGGAGCCACAAGGACCCCGGAAAGGGGGGGCTGGAGACAGCCCTTCTTGCAGGGCAGGTCACCTGCAGCCACACAGGCAAATTCATGGGACCAGCCTCGCAGGGCAGAAAACAGCATCCCACTTCCCCAGGCTCACGCTACCATGAGTCTCCGGGCCCGTCCGCTGCCTGAGGAAGCAGGCCAGGGAGGTAACAGAGTCGGGGGGACCTTTCTGGGGCTGTCTCAGTGAGACTCAGCTTTCTCATCTGGTCCCACATCCCAAGAAACTGCAACCCAAGATATCGGCACTGAGCCCCATGTGCAGGCATTGCCAAGGGGACTTCGCCCCCGTCACCAAGCCCCCGTGGCCTCCAACACAAGCATGACATCCAATCCCCATGCTACAAGCGCGCCCAGGTCCTGCAGTCAGTCAGCAAACAGTGACGGGCACCAGGGCACCAGGGCAACTTGCAGGAGACAGAAGGTGCGCAGAACCCTTCCCCAGACCCAGCGCCAGGGCCAGCCACCCACGGCGTCCGGCTCCTCAGTCTCCCCCGCACCCGAGCTCAGACCAACACTGAGCAGCAGAGGTGCGGCCAGAGGACAGGCACGGCCAGCAGTGCTCACGGAACCGCCAGCCGCCAGCCTGGGTGGGCACGCGGGCCGCGCGTCTGATTCTGCCTGGCCACGCTCGCGCCACCCCGTTTTACAGGTAAGAACACCAACGAGACCCCGAGAAGCTGAGCGACTGTGTAAAGTGGCCCGCTGAAGATCTAAACCCAAGCCTGCTCGCCTCCAATACCAAAGGACTTCTGAGGACAATCTGGGCGCTTTTTGTGGTGGAAAAAAAGGGCAGTTCCAGGAGTCCCCCAAACAACTCCCCCCCTGAGCCCCCAGTTCCAAGTTGAGGCCCCGGTTTCTTATTGACCTTCTTTCTTGCCAAGTTCCGGGTAGTGGGGTGGCTCCCCTCAAATCTCACCCAAAGGGAGGTGCTGAATAGACTTCAGCTTCCTGGCACCCTCCATGAAACAGAACACATGTTTCTGTGTTCCCTCCCTCCTCGGGCTGCTACAACATGCTGGAGATATTATTATTATTTATTATTTGCTGAGTGCTGACAGCACGCTGAGCATCGGGCCGGGAAGCCCGGGCCCTGCCAACACAGCTTGCAGTCAGCCTGCAGCACCACGCGGCTCTCCGGCGACCGCAACACCCAGCCGCCCAGCCGCCGTCCCCGCTCGCAGCCCCGGCAGCCCACGCCCTGGGCTGCGCCTCCCCAGGAGGAGGACCCTCCAGGAGGCAGCTGGACGTTGCAGGCTGGGCCTCGGTCCCACGGGATTTGCTTAGCGCTGGGCTGGAGCAACAGGAGCGCCCCGGCCACCAGGGCTCCCCACTCAGCCCTCACGCACGCCTGCTGGTGGCTGCAGCAGCTCCCGAGAAGCAGGACAGCAGTGGCACCAGCCCTCCTCTCCCGGCACCTGGCTCACGCTCACCTTGTCCTCCGGAGACGGGGCTAGCGGGCAGAGTGAGCCCCGGGACCGTAGAGGCCGGCCGGGGGCACGTGGGGATGCCTAGAACCTCAGTAATCGAGAGTGACCGTATCGCCATGCAGCATCTTTAAACATCCAAATGCAGTCCCAAATCCATGATAAATAAAGGGCCCAAACTTTAAGACAGGGTCGGTACCACTGATTTTTCCTTTGCCTCAGGCTCTAGGAGGGCCCCTGCCCTGAGAGCCTCTGCTGCCCACAGCAATGTCTCCGGAATGGGAGACAGTCATCTGAGAGCTCCTGGAGAAGGAGGCCAGCGGGAGCCCGAGCACACGGGATGGGGCAGAGCTGTGCCTGGGGCACCCGCGCCCAGCCCAGGGGCTCAGAAGCCACTGTCCCCAACATCCCCTGTGCCCCCCAACAGCCCCGAGCCCCGCAACATCCACCCCCTGTGCCCAGGCCCTGAGGAGACACCCCGCCCCTCCCCACTGCTCCTGTCCCCTTGGGCAGCGGGAAGGACCTGAACCAGACACGGTCCCCACTCCGGACAGCTGGGGGGACCGGTCGCCCTCCCCCATCAACCCTCCTAGACCCCAACCTCGTTCCAGACCTTTCAGCCTTCGGCTGAATCACTGCTTTACTCATGCCTTTTACTCTGAGGCCTGGTTCGACCGCAGGGGAACCGCCCCACCCGCCTGCAGGAGCTCACCGTCCAACAGCACCAGTTCCACCACTGCACGGGCAGATGCACCGGCACTGGGCAGGCAACAGGCAGGGCAGCTCGCTGGGGGTTTACCAGGTCAGGTTTGGGGTGAGGCAGGGGCCCAGGCAGTAAGTAAGTCTAGAAGAGGGAACCTGGCCCAGAGGGGCAATGCAGGTAAAGGGGCCCAGATGTGGGAGAAAAGGCAGGTGAGGTACAGTGAGGCCACACCCATCTCCAGTTATGGGGGTTTCCAGGGCTGCAGGCCAATGAGGACCTTCCACCCGGAAGCCAAGTCACCTATTTCCTGTGGAGATGCCAGGGCATCTGTGACAGGCAGAGCGACGTCCCCCTCCCAAAAGGTACCCACGTCCTAACAATTACATGATTCAGAAGGCAAAAGGGCTTTTTTTAAGCTTTAATTTTGAGCATCTTGAAAATGGGGAGATTACCCTGAATTACCTGATGGGTGCGACCCAATCACAGGTGTCCCTAAAAGCAGAGAACGTTTCCAGGTGTAGGCAGAGCAGCGACAGTGGAAGCAGGGTCGGAGAAACGCACAGGTGCTGGCCTGGAAGGCGGAGGAAGGGGCCACTAGCCAAAAAAACGCAGGCCGTCTAGAGAAGCTGGGCCAGGCAAGGGGGCCTCCGGATGGGTCAGCCTGGCCTGGTTCCACGAGCTTTTCTGACATCGAACTGTGACATGGTAAGTTTGTGTTGTTTTAAGCCCAAAATCTACTGCCGTTGGTCCGGCAGCAACTGAAAACTAACATTCCCTAGGGCCCCCTGCAGCCTCATGCTTCAGACAAAAGGGCCTGTCCTTGGGGGGCTTAAGGAGCTCATCCCTGTGGCTGATGCAGCCCACTCTCTGAGCAAGCACCAGAGTCTGCGCTTCCGGCAGGCCAAGCCCATGGGCAGCCGTCCCCACCCGACCCCAGGGGCCCTGGGCAGGCCAGCTCCCCAGAACAGACCCTCTCCCATCTGGCGGCTCCATCTCCTCAGACCTAAGCACAGGCTGGTCTTGCGCCCAGGGGTCCCTCTGCAGGAGTCTGGATGCCCAAGCATGGCAGCAGTGTTCCAGAGCACCCAGCACATGCAGCTTGTGCAGCAGCCACTGCTGGCCCCCGTGCCTAGAGCGCCCCCACCACTGATGCTGGGAACGCAGTCCTCGCTCAGCACCCGGGGCCCTCGGAGACTGGGGAGACCCGTCCAAAAGGCAAGGGGATCTGGACAGCCCTCACTGTTCTGTGTCACAAAGTGAGAGTTCATTAACAGGGGTCTTCAGACTACTGAACGTGAACATCCTGGCATACAGGGCAGAGTCACAGCCCAGTGGCAACCTCAGCACAGCGTCCCTCCCCGCACATCTCACCTCCCCCCACAGCCCAGGTGCGCCTGACCGCCAGAGTCACATCTGCCTCCGTCTGCAGAGGTAGGTGCCATGAGGGGGGGGACCATGTCAGTTCTGTTCCCACCTTGGAACCCCAGAATCAAAGATGATGACTGGCACTTCTGAAGGACTGGGTGAATGAGTGAATGAACGCGTGAACACTCCCAGCCTACCTGTAAGCACGCAGGGACAGAGGGCAGCCCCCAGCTGCACCTCAGCCTCTGGGCACAGTGCCCACACAGCACACGTCCCCGCTGAGCGTGGCACTCTCCAGAGCCTCCAGCACCGGCCGGGGCATTCTGGGAAGGTGGGGTGGACCAGCCTCTGTCTCCACTCTGGCAGATCCCTCCTGGCTCGGGGCTGGACCTGTCCGAGGTGCTAACAACACCGACCACATGCAAGCACAGGGCCGAGAAAAGGCAAAGGGGTCGCCGACACCCCTGGCCCCCGTCCATAAAGGTCTGCTCACTGCCTCTGTGCTCATTGCTACTTGCCGTTGAAGCACCCTTGCCCGCAGCCGCAGGTTCAGGCAAGGGCAGGCGATCTGTTGCATTACATTCGCTGGGAATGGAGCGTTTACAGGGGAAGATCAAGTCTCCCCTGAGTGGCCAGACCACACCCGCCAGCACCACCCTGGACAGAGGATGCCCTGTGAGCCCAGGGCCACCTGTGCCTGCCCCGCCCCTGTGAGGGAGGATGGAAAGCACAGGGGACCATCGTGGCTTCGCTCGAAGCATCCTGGCTGTAGCCCCGAGACTCTGACGCTCCCACTCAACAGACAGCGTTGGGCGCCCACTCCGCACCGCACACCCTCTGCCAGCCCCTAACAGGTGCCTGTGCACATGACACTCCGGCTCCTGCTTGCTGCAGCAGCAGCTCCCCGGAAAAGTTCTCTGGGCCAGAAAGCTGCATGGGGCAGCTGACAAGCTGCTCGCTCAAGTCCTCACACGCGTGTGCGCCCAGCGCCAGGAGAGGCTCCGGGGGCCCGGAGATACCATCGGAGGCACGGATCTGTGTAGCGGGCAGTGATTCACAGCCTGAGACACCCTCCCCGGGCTACCCACGGAGTTATCAGCCCCACCATCTTCAATTACGAGACTTGTCACTCATCTCCGCCATCAGAAGGAAGTGAACAGGAGATTAATGTCTTTTTAAAAACTGCTTTCATCCCTTAAAAGGATTCCTCCACACATGCCATTTGCATTTCTAAGCGGAGAGGCGCCCCCGCCCCCTGGGCCATCTTTGATCATCAGTCCCTCCCAAGGCCTTCCTGGGGCTGTGAGGCCACTGCAGGAAGCCCCTGGTGCTGAGCAAGGAAGGCCGACCACCAGCCTCGCCTGCACCCACGCAGTGGGCTCCGCCGGGCGCCGGGGCAGCAGCGACACAGTCCAGCAAGTCCACAGAGCAGTTCCCAAGAAGTCTCCTGTTGTGTCTTGAATTGTACTCCCCAAAAGACACGTGGAAGCCCTAACCCCCTAGAACCAGTCACGATGAGGGCGGAGTGGAGGAAGGGGGGTCCTGAGTCCAAGGTGACGGGCAGCGGTAAGAAGAGGGATGTGTGGACACGGCACACGGGGCGGCACAGGGGAAGCAGCAGCAGCACAGCCTGGTGCGATGCAGCCACAGCCGGGGCCCGGCCGCCGGTTTGGACCAGAGACAGGAACAGATTCTCCCTCAGTCTCCATAAAGAGCCAACACCCTAATTTCAGACTTCCGCTCTCCTGAACGTGAGACAATAAAATTCTGATGCTTTAAGCCAGCCGGTTTGTGGTGCCTTGTTATGACAACCCTGGGACACAAGTACCAAGGTCATGGTCACCCCCACTCTTCCATCTAAGACGCCTCCCCTCGGCCCAGGTGCAGGAGTCAGACTGTACTGAGAACTGAGCTCAGAGAAGCTTCCTGATGGTTCTCAAGGATCAGATTGCCCCCACCCCCGACCTCAGTAAGGTGCTCCCCATCATTCACATCCAGTCATTCAAGGTTGCTGACACCAGCCGTGCTCCCCACAATGTCAAAGGTGTTCTCCAGAGAGTCCACGTGGAGCACGTCACTAACCAAAAGCTCGGTCTCCAGGCCAGTCTGTCCAGACACCAAGCACACAGAGCCCTGGACTGTGGAAGATGAGGCGATGCCCCAGCCCACCGCACATAAATGCACGCAGGTAAATGCAAGCAGGAGTGGGCACCTGGGATATGTGCCACGCCTGCAACGTTGAACCAGATAATAAAGCCATGCCAGTTGACCATGCTCCAGGGCCACAATAACTGCTATGCCCCTAGTGCCCAGCAAGGGAATGACAGGCAATGGGCACTTGGTGAGTGTAAGGAAAATGAACGCACCTGCTGAAGGAGAGGCTAAGGATAAAGTATGCCTGTCTGCTGCATGGCAGACACTGGGGCTGGCAAAGTGGACTAAAAAATGCACATACGTATCACTAGGACAAATCAAGGAAAGCCCCCACCCCCCTAGAGGGCAACTCCCACCAGTCATGTACCCCTGCAAAGTTGCTAACAGCCATCACCACCAGCTCCCACCTGAACAGGGCTGCCTTCCACTTCCCAGGGGCAACCTCCACTTCCATGCCTGATAAGAAAGAAGCAATAGTGTGCAAGCTTGAGAGTCTCTCTGCATAGGTTCAAATCCCAATTCTTTTGCTTTCTGGCTGGATGTGATCCTGAACAGGTGACTTTACCTTTCTGTGCCTCAGTTTCCTCACTGTAAACTGAGGGGGCAACCACACCTATCTCCTGGATTGTAGTCAATGGGCTAACACATGGAAAGCACTCAGTACAGTGCCTGGCACACGGTACATGCTTGGTAAATGTAAGCTGATACTGTTTGCTATCATTACCCCGTGTCCTTACAACTCCAGGGAATAGATCCTCCCACGGGCTTTGCTGGCATTCACTAATGGCTCTTCTCTGTATGACAACACCCAACAGCTATTTACAGAGAATTATGCCCTGTGCTAGGAACACAGATAAAAGTTACCAAGGCCCACTGTGAAAGGTAGGCACACACTTATGAGACATAAGACATCATCAATAGAGAAAGAACAACTTGAGAGGTCAAGCTGATGAAAACATATCAAATCATAACACAATTGGGTTTTGAGGGTTGAATAGGAGTTTACCAAGTGACTCTTAGCCGGTACAGAGAAGGCATTCCATAAATAGTTACTAGCTAAAGAAGGTAGAGTAGAGGAAGGGCATTCTAGCCCAAGGGAACTAAGGATTGATGGTGTATTCAAGGACAGAGAAAGAACAGAACATGATTTAGCTAGAGTAGGAAGTCTATGGGCAAGAAAGCAAGAAGGGAGGGTGAGGCCAAGTACAGAAAGGTACTGAGTAACATTTTCAGGGCCTTGGCTTTATTAACAGGCTCTGCCAAATCAAGTCAGAAATGAAGTGAAAAATCAGAACTGGGTTTAGAAAAATGGCTTGACTTGCAAAGCAGATGACATAAAAGTGAAGACAAAAGACCAGGAAAGAGGTCACGGCAGCCCTGTCTTCTCTCTCCAGTTGAGTCCTCCTCTCCATGTGTCACTGAATTCTCTTCCTGGTGGAGATGTTCTCAAATTCACACCCCAGAGGCCCCACATTTCCAGCTATTCTTGCTAAGGACACAGCTGCCTGCTAACAGAAGAGCCTTCGGCCGTGACCTTTAGGGAAATGTTCATGTCTTCACGCAAGTCTCCAACTGGCAGATGGAATTGGGCCAAGCGACACTTCCTAGCCACAAAACTGAACCCCCACACTCCATGGTGGGCTGCCTTCGGGAATTCCAGAGAAGTTACTTTTCAGCCTGTAGGGCCTGTGGTCCTTTTTCCTTCCCTTCCTGGAACCCCCTGCTCAACCCAGGGATCCTGGCTGGCAGATTTCTTCCCAAATACAGGTTGTGATGTTCTGTGTCATGGACACCTGAGACTCCCCCTGTGGCTCTACAGCTTACCCAGCTGGGCCCCAAGCTGTGCTCTGACCTCACTGGCCTAGCAGAGGGCTGCCCACACCACCCTGACCGTCTGCCCAGGACCTGGGACCGCACTCCGGCAGCTCCCCTAGCAGGCACTAAAATTAGGTGACCCATCAGCCCAGGACAGTGATCGTGGGCAGGCGGCCAACGCTGCCAGAGGGCACTCTCCAGCCCAGGTCTCGAGCCAGGACAGAACAACAGCCAGTGTCCCCTTTCATGACAAGGTAACTGAGGCCAGGAGAGCAGGGCCCTCCGCAGGGGTGAACTTAGATTTGCTGTTGATTCATTTAGCAGTTGTCCTTGCAGATGAAAAGCGCTGCATCCCTTTAACAGAAATGCAAAGTGTGCTACATGAAGAAATAAGGGAATTTAAAAAGCGCAATCCAGTCCCCTCAGCTAAGCACCACTCACACTTTGGTGCATTTCCTTCCTTGGCAGAATGTTTCACGAACAAAAATCAAACATTACAATGATTTTTTAAATGTTTCCTTCCCCTACTTAGAATGATCTTGTTAGATCGTGAGAAATTCTTCATGACGACATCAGTTGGATCCAGGTGTAATATCCCACATTATCAACAGGCCGTAATGACTGTAATAGAAATGCCCTGTCGCTGAAGTTACTCCTCTTCCGTGCTGTTTAATGACCCTGCAGTGAGCATCCAGGTATGTGAATCTTCGTTCACATCTAGGACGATCTCCTCAGGGCGGGCTCCCGGCAGAGGGACAAAGAGAACCACCTGTCAAGGCTCTGGATACAGGCGGTGACATCTCTTCCCTGCCCCCCCATGTACCCACCCTGCACACCCACACCTCTGTGAGCTCTGGCCGTGGCCACCGGGTCTGTAGTTCCCCCAGGGCACCTAACATTGGTGGCACGTGCCTGTCTAGCGTCTCAGACAAAGCTACCCGTGAGCACAAAGCTGACCCTCAGCTCCTTTTTCCCAGGCCACCCACAGCACCCCAGATTCACAGGAGCTGATCCAAGCCCTGGCCCAGGGCTCAGAGCTGCTAGCCCCCCGGGAGATGGGTCTTAAATTCGGAGTCCGGGTGAAACCTGTTGATCAGGTCTTCCCACAGCCCCAGGACTCTCCCACCAGGACTCAGGCCACGGCACACGCCCAGAAAGAGATTCCCTTGAGTGGTGCTGTCCCTCCCAGAAGGTTAGCCGGTGCCCAAATACCGTGCCAAAGCTAAGGCAGCAACCCCCGAAAGCAATCTGGCCAAGCACCGAACTGCCTCTGCATTTCCCGGCAGAGAAAAGAAACTCCAGGCTCCGTATAAATAGGCCGCCCTGGCCGGACGTCCGCGTGCTGCCGGTGCGTTATGGATGGGACGGCACTGTCGTCTCCCCGCCATAAATACAGCACCTCGGCTAAACAAAGCCGACAGTTTTGTGCCAATAACCTTTGAACCACTCAAGCCCAGTGTCAATTGTATTTGTCTTCAAGCTGAGGTTTACTCTAGACTGTTTGCTAAATCAGGGCTCATCTGCAGACACTTGAGATATATTACAGGCACCGGCAGACACCGGGGCCTCCTGCCTGGCCCCACAGAGGTCTCCGCAGGCTGCACGCTGCCTCGCCCCTGAACGCACAGCAGGCTTACGGGAACAAACATGAGAGGAGGGGCAAGGAGAGACACTGAGCTCAGGATGGTGACCCTGCTATGGCACCAGCCCTCAGCCGGGGCAGCCAAGCCACCTGCCCGCATGGAGCCTGCTTTCTCCTGGACAAAGGGAGGAGCCAACCTGCAGAAACATGGCCCAGAGCCTTGTGCAGGGCTGTTCACACAGCAGCTCAGACAGCACGAAGGATCAGAGCTGGACTGTGATAATCCAGAAAATGAAGACATGCAGAATGAGCTGCCATCCGGAGCAAAAGATGTGGACAAGCAGACAAAACCCCTCCCAACGCTGCTGGCCTTAGGGCAGCCCTGAGGGACAGGAGTCTTTGGAAGGGGTCGGGTTCCACTCACCGGACAGGGATCCAAGGCAGGAATGGCACTCTGTGGTCAGGGCAGGGGCAGGGGCACTGAAGGCCGGGCCAAGCAGTGCAGTGGCCTGAGAGCCGAGCACCAGACTGCTGCCCCAACATGGGCACCCAGTTCACACTCCTGCTCCCACAGCTGGGGCCCTTCCACACTCGACAGGACCACCCCACCCACCCACCTTCAAAATCTGGGACCCGCTCAGCCACAACCCAGAGTCCCTGGTGCCTCTCAGCATCTGGGGGGGCTCAGCCCAACCCCAGCCATAAGCCTCCCAGCAGGCAGGAATCCAGACATCCCCAGACAAGAAGGCAAGGCCCAGCAGACCCCTAATTCTGCTCCATCAGTGGCCATGGAGGTGGGGGCCTGACAGACCAGGTCCAGCGAGAGGACTGGGCGTTGGGGGCCGTGTCCAGATGACCTCCCAGGAAGGGCTGTGCTTGAAAATGAATGGGAAAGGGTCAACCAGGAAACCTCTGAGCAATAGCAGGGACAATGAGAGAACATGGCGATGTCACAGCTCAAAGAGCCCCAGGGACACCCAGGCACTCAGCACCTATGAGCACCCGGCCCACCTAGCGTCCAGATGATAATATTCTCTGTCCAACAAAACAGACAAAATGGGCCGTGCAGCGGCCTTCCACACCTGACACATGCTCCACAATAGCTGTTCGCAACTTCCCTCACCGCAGTCTCTAAAGTCCTTTCAGGTGATGCCGTAGGAATGATTCTGTGATGTGGGTCAACTCTCCAGGCCAGCCCACGGCCAGCCCATGGCCAGGTGCCCTTGCCAGGAGTCAGCTCCTCCAACTGATATGACAGGAAGGGGAGAACGAACGTGGGCAGGATCAGGCTCAAAGATGTCCCCCTCACTCACCTTCAGGAGCCTCACCCCCATCTGAGGATGCCGGGACTCATCCACCGCTCCCCTCTGCCTGCCCCAGAGAAGAGGAGTGCCTGGACCATCTCTTTACCAGCCCTGAGCCTGGAGGCACAGAAAGAGCAAAGCAGCAGCACCTGTGCCGAGAGGGGAAGGCAGGAGACATTTATAAATGACCCTCTTAGTGGTTTACGAGACACCTTCTGAGAGAAAGCAGAGGAAAATAAACTTGAAGTAGGGAGAGCTGGCTGGTGTCCGAGATGCTTTGATAAGCAGCCGCGCCAGCATTTCTCCTCTGGTTTATGGCCACCTTTACGGCCCTGTGTTTGGGACTCTTTATCAAGGGCCGGAAGGAGGGAGAGAACAAGATCCAAGGAAAGAGCCTCCCTGGCAACTCCACGAGCAGATCTCACCTCATCTGAGATCAAGATAACCCCAGTTTTCCTCCCAGTGCAGGCGGCTGTCCCCCAGGCACCCAGATGTGAGCAGACAAGGAATTCCTGAGCATGGCAGTAAATTTGCAGAGCCAGGCCCTCTTGGCAGTCCTAACTGAACTGCAGTCACCAAAAAACGGGGCTGGAGCTGAAGGGGGGTTCTCCTGAGACCAGCAAGCAATGCCCATCAGGCCACTTTGGATCCCTGTTCCCAATCCCACTGAAGTTGGGCTGGGAACCTCAGCATCTCCCCCAGCCTCCTGCTAGGCCTGGGGCCATGCCAACTTCCTAGGGGTCACAGCCAGGCTGAGGTTGGAGCTTTGCCATGCCCGGGCTTCTGAATTTGCCAAGGTTGCGTACCAGTCAAAAACCCTGAGGATAGGGGAGCTCTGCCATCAAAGCAGCCCTACGTTTGAGTCCCAGGTCCCCACTTCCTGTCCAGGGCAGTAACTCCCTCTGGACCTTTACTTATCTGTACAATGGCCCCACGCTAATAGTCCCAAACTTGCAAGAGGAGACACATGGAAGGAGCTCAATGAAGAGAGTCAGTCACCATACTGGGTGATTGGGCACCTAGCAGCAAAAGCAGCCAAGATGTCAGTACCCATCATTCCTTTTCCCAGACTGGCCAAGCCCTGGACACCTAACACCTTCATGCCAGCCTCATCTGAATGCTGAACAGTACGGCAAACCTCACAGGGCTTCTAACATGGGACACTTGTGCTTGGGGGGAAGGGGAAATGTTACAGAAATGGAAAAAGGTGAGGGCCTGACCTCCAGGGCACCCACAAACTTTGGCCCAATTTAAACCTGCAAATATATGATATGCTAAGTACAAAACAGGGATTGTGTCTAGGGAGCAGCACGCCACACAATGCCTTTGGGATTTAGTGATGAGTGTACCACCCACCCTCTCTTTTCTCTGCTGAGTAGTATTCCATGGTGTGGATGCACCACCATGGATAGAACCTTTGGGTATTAATGGACATTTCAGTTGCTTCAGCTTTTGGTCAAATAAAAATCTATGAAAACCCATGTGTGTGTCAAGAAGCTAAGCAATTGCCCTTTTTAAAAACTAGCTACCATATTTCTTCACAAGACCATTTCTCTGAAGAGTTGCTTATGTCTATGACTCAATTGTGTTTACCTGTCTGCGTCCACATCCTTTCAAATGACTTGGAGGTGAGTTTTTTTAAGAACTTACAGTAAAACTAAAAGATGAAATAAAACCAGGATGGAAAAGGGAGATTGTGTGCCAAAGTTTTAGCATCAGGCCACTGAGGGCATCTGCACCTAAGCAAAGAAGTGGGTGGGGTAATGGGACCCTAGCTCCCCCTCTCCTCACTCTGCTACCACTCAGCCCCAGCCCAGACCCCTCTCCAAGACTGGAGGACAAAACAAGACTGGAGTAGCCAGAACTCAGCTCCACAAAGACCTGGCATTTCTCTGTCCCCTCCACAGGATGAGCCTCTGGGCAGCGCCCCCCGCTCCCCATCCCCAGCAGCAACTTACACAGGTACAGCCCAGACACCACCCACATGCCTTGTGCCCCTCCATGAAGGCTCGGGCATGGGTGGCCCAGAGGGCTTCTCCCACAGGCTGCTGAATGCAAGCTCTGTATGACCTTGAATGTGAGACCCTACCTCTCTTAGGCCAGACGCCCCAGGCCACCCCCAAAGTGAGGTGAGCAGCCAGGGAAGCTTAGACAACTGGTGACGGTTCCACGGTCATTCTGAGTGGGGCTATGATGGGGCCCAAGAAGGGAGATAGCCCCTAAACTTCATCTGCCAGTCTCCTGGCCAGTACCCCTCCATGAGGGCCCCTGGAGCGGGGTCCCTGTGGGATACTGGGTACAGGGAATGCAGAATCAGTGGACAAACATGGACAGATAGAGGTACTGGAAACCCAGCATGGGGCCCGGGAACCCAGAACGGGTCCTGAGCTGCACTTAGTCAGAAAGAGAGAGGCCCAGCCTGGAAAGGAGGCCGTTCACCCAGTGAAGGCAGGGACTTGACCTCCCACATCCACACAGATCCCCTTCCAGAACCTCCTTCCCAGGCCAAAAGAAAAAGCCAGGAGCTCTCTCTACAGTCCCCTTGCAGCCCCCATTTTCTCTTGCCCCCTTGCCATCACCTAGAGCAGAGCTCAGGCCACTTCCCAGTTCAGTCATCCCCAGGGGCTCCCCCCTTCCCCTGACCCCTCATATCCAGGCATTCTGAGCCCCGCTGGCCCCTTCATCCCAGTTCCCATCACCTCCATGAGCACACTGGGCTCAGTTGCACTGAAGTTCCAGCTGCCCACACGCTCCCCAGTCTGTTCCCCACCACCACACACTCACCTATTTCTTGCACTCTCCTAAATGAACCCCCCATCAGCTCAGGAGGAAGTCTCCCCTATGTCTGGAGCCCCAGCACAAAAGCAGCCCTCTCTGGAGAGCCTCCTCTGATCACCTGGCTGCCCCAGCTCACCTGATGGCCCTGGAAGGGGGGCAGGGAGGAGAGTGGGAGGGGAGCAAGGGAAGGGGCTGGCCAAGGATGAAGACCTCGTACTAACCGAGGACACTGACCCAGGTAGGGAGAGCACGTGCCCTGCGGCCCCCCACCCCTCCTGTGCCACCCCCACCTTGAAGCAGCAAGCAGTCACGTGTGACTGGGTGTGGACAAAGAGAAGGTAGTGGTTTGGAACCCCCGCTGGCAGTGGAAAGGGGTTGCGCCCCCCAGTCTGGTGACACCAGGTGTCACAAGCTCCCCAGGACCTAGTGCCAGACCTGCTCTGCCTCCTCGGAAGCTTCAGCTTCGCAGCTGTTGACAGTAGCCCAGCTTCCTGGTTCCTAGTGGAAGCAAGACCCAGGACGGGCAGGTCACACTGACCTTCCAGCCTGCCCGGACCCCTCCCTGACGTGCCCCCCAGGCCCGTGGGAGAGGACGGAGGTATCCCTGGCACAGGCTGGGAACAAGGTTCCCCCGAGTCTCCAGGCCCCACTGCTCCTCCTTCCTTGCTATTTATGGCCCTTTGGAGGTAGTTCTCCCCTTTGTTCTGCCAAACAAGCTCGCTCCTGACTCCCAAGTCAGCCAGGGACTTGGCAAACATTTGTCAAGACTCGTCCCTTCTCTTTGTATTTGTCTACTCGGCAGAGACCTGGACTCTGTGCACAGACAAGCTTTGCCCCAAGGCTTGGCGGGACCCCATTCTCAGCAGCCCCGAGCCCCTCCTGCGGGTAACCAGGCTGGGAGTCTGTCCTCCAACAAAGGCCCAGCCTGCCCCACCCGGCCTGAAGAGCCACCGCATCCCAGCGTCACGCACTCCCCCGGAGTGGGAGTCACACGCAGGTCCTGCCAGTCTTTCTAAGAGGCAGTGAGACTGAGTGTTTGGTAGAGGGAAGAAGGAGGGGCCTGAAAGGACTCAAGAGTGGGGGCGGGGCTGAGTGTGAGCCACCACTGCCCCCCCCCAGCTCTGGCCTGGTTCTGGACGCCTCAGGATGGTGCTGCCCAGCCAGCCCAGGTCAGTGTGCCCTGAGCAGCAGACGATGGACGGGCCCCAGAAAGGCGGGTCCTCGGGGAGACGCCAGGCTCTGATTTCAGCCGGCACCAGGGAGCAGACAGATGAGGCCTGAGCCAGGTGGAGGACGCAGAGGGCAGAGCTGGTCTGAGGGGAGTGGGCCTCTGGGTCCTGGCCTGCACTCTGGGTCCATGTCCCCACCTGGTTATACAGTGGGGACGCAGAGGGGAAGGAGCGCCTCTGCCTGGAGCCACACAAGTGGCTGCCCCAGAACACACAGTACAGGGCAGACAGGGAGCTAGACCGGAGTGGCAGAGCCCACACCCCCCAGGCGGCGGCCCTACCTTGACCCTGGGGATGGACACAGCCCCTGCTTCACAGAGCTCCCTGACAACCGAAGGAGCTAATACCCAGGAAGATGCAGCGGAGGCCTGGCACACGAGGCATTCAACCACGGGAGCTGATGGTGTCGATGCGCCTGGGGGTCCCCCCACTGTCCTTGCCCTCATCTGTGAAGTGGGCTGACAGCTGGTTAGAGGAGGAAATGGCCTGATAAAAGCCCTGCACAGACCTAGCTGCCAACGCTGTTCAAGAACCGTCAGTGCCTTGCACGCCTCCAGGCAGTATATAATGGATGCTTGCTGACCTGAATCACAAATGGCTACGAGGAAATTTAACAAGAGCAAGGAACAACAGACCCAGGGGGGTTGATCAAGCTCAAGAGGCCCATGAGCAAGGAACCCAGCACCCTGGGGCTGCGGAGGCCTCATTTTCAGAAACTCCCTGGGAGTGGGGGTGGGGACACAGGGGGCTGGGCCCAGCCTCAAGGGGACAACTCACCCCGACTGAGCCTGCCCCTCTCCAGTTTCAACACGGTCCCACCCCAGCCCGGCTCCCCGGCTGTGCCCCCGCAGCGCAGAGGGAAGGTCACTTCCTCCAGGAAGACTGCCCCATCCCAGGTTAGCTTCCTTGGGCCTGTTCTGTCTCCATGGCCCCTACCCTGGCCTGCTCCTAAAAACCCAATCATCTCTAAATCTAGTCCTTCATTAAGGGTTACATCATGATTGCCTACACCCAAGGGTGGTTCAACATCCGAAAATCAATCAGTGTAATTCAACACATCAACAAGAAGAAAAATAAAAACCATCAATAGATGCTGAGGAAGCACTTGACAAAGTTCAACACCCATTTATGATGAAGACCCTCGAAATTCTTGGGGTAGAAGGAACACACCTTAAAAGCCATATACGACAAACCCACAGCCAATGTCATTCTCAAGGGTGAGAAGTTGAAAGCCTTTCTCTTAAGATCTGGAACAAGACAAGGATGCCCTCTCTCACCGCTGCTTTTCAATGTAATCCTGGAAGTCCTGGCCAGAGCAATAAGCAGAGAATGCCAAACAAGGACTCCAAATAGAAATAAGAAGTAAAACCATCCCTGTTTGCAGACGACATGATAATATACATCGGGAACTCTAGAAAGTCTACAGAAAAACTAATTAAAACAATAAACCAGTTTAGTAAAGTAGTAGGATGCAAAATCAACCCACAAAAATCAGTAGCCTTCCTATGCAAATGACTGCTCACCCTTGCATCTGTGGCACCCACCAGGTGCCAGCACACACAGTGGGTGCTTAGTGATTGCACGGCCTCTGCTGTCCTCTCCTCACCTGTAACGTGGGCAAACACTACCTTCCAGAATGAGGCCTGTGAGCCACCACCGGGCAGGCAAGTCAAGGGTCCATCGGCAGGGAACCTTCTCCAGCCACTGTGGGCAGGGGCAGGCAGCCATCAGCTGTCATCAGCCATCAGCCAAGGCAGAGCCACACCTCAATAAGCAGAGGTCCAGGCTAGACACGTGGGGCCCCTTACTAAGACCTCAGGGCACCCCACCTACAGCTACCAGGCCGGCACACCCCTTCCAGCACTTACAGTCACTTAGGATTTGCAAGAAGGGGAACATTACAGAGTACTTCCAAGCACTCTGCAGAAGAGACTGTGACGCTCTGGGCATCCAGGAGGAAGTCCCGCAGCCAGTCCTGAGTGGACCCCAGGAACTACCAGGGCTGTTACTAATGAGCTTGTGAGCCTATGGCAGGGTTGGACATGGGGTCATGGCTTGGAGTGATGCACTAGCAGTAAAGGTCCCCAAGCCATAGTTGACATGTCTGTACAGAAACCTGCTGTGTGTGCGGCCGGGCAGCTGGCCTGAGGAGCGCCAGCAGAAACAGCAGTCTCTGCAGCCACCAGACTCCATCCGGAGTACCCCGCTCCAGGGGAGCAGCCCCACGATGACAAGGAAACATCAATATTTCATGGCCGCTCCCTCCTGGCCTCCAATCATGTTTTCAATTGTCATGAAACAATTCAAAATTTCCAACTCAAGGCTAATAAGCCACAGGGGTAATTATTTTAAAAGCTTCTGAGAGGGCTGTTCTTTGCATTGGCTCCCCAAATTGTATGTCTGCAGTAGTGGCTGCGCCCCTTCAGGCCCCGGGCACCCTATCTCCCCAAACAGCAAGTACATATCAGATGACTGCTGAGGCACTGACCCCAGAGCTTGGGAGGACCAGAACAGACCTACACAAGGGGAAAATGAGGCCCCTCCAAGGGACAGCTCCAAAAGGGCAGGGGCCATAACTACCCTCATATTTCCAGTGCCAATCTATACCCTCCTGTACTCATGATAGTGGCTGGACTGATGACCAAGGAAAGGATGGATGGAGTGGGTGAGTAAATGATGTCGTAACAGCCAGCTTCCATCTCACCTATTCAAATCCATAGTTCACTGTCCAGGTAGAGCAATCCTCCTAAAAGTATAAATCCAACCAGATCTCCCATGGTTTAAATGCTTCACCCATGCCTCTTAGCTTTTGGATAAAATCTCACCCTCCTAAGAAGTATTATGAAGTCCTGTGGCATCTGGTTCCTACTTAATTCTCCAACTTTCTTTTCCCTTCCCCATTTTCTACCTCCATGTGTTATTCCCAAGCAAAATCTATTCCAGGCAAACTCCCTTCAACATCATATTGCACATTTCCTCTCTAATACTGTGCTCCAAATTTGTTTATAGGTTAGTATGCCTGCCTCCTCGGCTCAACCCAAAATAAGCAGGAAACATTCATCTTTGTATCTCTGCAATCACAGGCACAGAATATATGCTCTCTAAACTTTCTGACCTGACAGAGCTGCCATTCCAGGAGATTCCTAAGCCAGGGCTCTTTCCACTATTCCATGCACACGCTAATAGATATACTTGAGATGACAAATGGTTTCTATTTTTGCTTTGGCTGCCAGGAAGCTCAGAGTACACTCAAATAAATTAATGTCCTACATGATCCTACAGGTTCCTCTCTACCTTTACAGCCTTTAAGTCCCTCCTCACAGATGTATTTCCTCACTCTGTGGCTCCATCCCTGCACATGAGTCAGGAGACTCCAAACCTCCTTCAGACTTTGTACTAGCTCTCCACCTTCTTTCTGCATAAAGAAGTGCAGGAACAACCCTGGTGGACTTCAGACTCTCCCAACAGAGCCAGTGCCTGTCAGGCTTACCAAAGCCATCAGTAGCTCCCTGAGAACCTTCACAGGGCAGGGAGTTCTTTGGATACCAACCCACCGCCTGCCACCAGCAGCTCAAATAACTTGTGGAGGACAGCAGCCAGTATTCTTGAGTGAGTGTGGAGACTATCCTTTAAGATGACAGAGCACCCCCACTTCACCCTCAGGGGTGGAGCCTATCACCCTCGCCTGGCCAACCACAGCCCTGAGCCAGTCTTCCCCACAGTGATTGGTTCTGGGGTAGGTGTGTGAGCTGCACCAGCCCATCAGCACCACCCAACCCCTTTGCCCACTCTAAAGAGGACACTGGGGTTGGTGAGAGGCTCAACCGAACTCTTAAGGACCCTATAACTGGTGGGCACAAAAGATTTTATCATTCTAATCTATCATTGTAATTTATCATTACACAAATATTGATTTCAATACTATTTTGATAAGAGGAAAGATGGGACACTCTACTTTTTCTGGAGATTGAGACAAGCAACAATGCTTAAAGAATCGCTGTCCCTTTCTATGCAACCATTGTGAAGAACATTTGCCTGTTAGATTTAGTGTGAACTAATGTGACAAATTCACCTCAGAGTTATGTACCACAGAGAAAAACTTTTGCTTAGAGGAAGCATGCCAACTAGGGAGAAACGGCAAAGCAATCGTGTTCTTCTGACCCTTCTGCATTAGATGCCTGGAAGTGCACGGCTAAAGTGAGCCTCAGGTACAAGGGCTGCGCTAACTATCCCTGAGGTTTTCAGCTGCACTCTTCCTCTGTCTGATGCCCAATTTCCTTACCTTCAAAGTGGAAATAAATGTGCCCCAAAATGGCTAAACATAAAGGGAAATTGAGAAAAAAATTTTTTGAAGGAGTGTAATAAATTTTGATCCACAGCAGCACCCCCAGTTTTCCCAAGAACTTCCGGGTCTTAGTCCCAACCCACCACACCAGCCTGCCTGGCTCTCCTGGTCAGAACCTTCCCAAGCAGGTGGAGGCAGGTCCACTAAACCAGAACAGGGACCTGCTTCTGCCGGACACAGTCAACACCACCCTCCTGGGAAAAGAAGTAAACTCTCTCAAAGAGGAAAGCAGCCTGGCAGTTATCACAGTTAACATTCAACCCAGCTGCCCACCCCACCCCACCGTGGGCCCATCCACTCAGCGCCAATTGTCTCCAAGATTTCCCAGTGAGGTGGAAAGTCTTATTCTCCTGTTTCACAGGGAAGAAAGCTGAGGCTGGGAGAGGTTATGACTTGCCCACGGCTACACAGATAGTAAAAGACACAAAAATTCTGACTCTGGCCATGGGGTATCTGGGGGTGTTTTGTTTGTTTGTTTGTTTGCACGGGGAACAGGGTATGCGAGGAGTCACATACACCATCACTGCTGGCACAAAACCCCAGAAATCACTAGTGTGCAAGGGCAGGAAACTGTGGTTTCCTGGTGCTGACACCAGAGTGAAAACCACCCCAGCTAGGTGACTGCCCTCCCTGATAGTCAGGGTCCGGAGGTTGCATTTATTCCCAGAGTCCCCCAAGCTTGGGGGAGATGCTGTGAGGTGAAGGCTGATAAAAGGTCAAAAGTCACTCAGCTCTGCAGCCCTCAGGACAGACCAGCCACCAGGCAAACCAGCCAACATCGTGGCAAGGCGGAGCAAGAGAGGCTAGAATGGCACAGGGTCCCAGCTCAGACTCCGCTTCTGCCTGGTTGCCCCCAGGTCCGGGTCTGAAAGCGAGGGTAGAGGTCTGGGCTCCCCACCCTTAGGAGCCTGTGTCCACAGAGACACACACACTACCAGAGCTGTCTCACTGCTGTTCAGGGTCCAAGCCAAACTTAAGAGTCCTGCAACAGCAATGCAGGGTGCAGCGGCTGCCCTCTGGGCCGTGCAGCGGCCTCAGCCAGCTTGGGTCCAGACGGCTTCCTGCTTTGTTGTGGAGGGGGTCTGGAGTCTCAGCCATCCCTGGCCAGGAAGCCCTGAAGGTGCAGGCGAGCAGGGCGCCAGGGCGGGCGCGGGCCGTGGCCTCTCCCGCAGCAGCTGTTGGCGAGCACCAGGCAGGGAGGCGCCGCCGGTGACGGTACCTCATGAAACATTGATGCTCGGCAGCCGCACTGCCATCTCCCGGCACCTTGCGCCCAGGCGGCTGCCCCGGAGCCCCGCGGCCGTAGGCTGGCAGGCTCGGCTGCTCCAGACCGTGGCCTCCCGACGCACTGGTCCAGCCAACCCGCTCGCTCCCTCCCCCATCTCGCAGCCCCTACGGCAGCAGCCTCGGGCTGGGCGCATGGGGGAAGCAGGAGCGTGTTGGGTTAATTGGTTTCCCATACCAGGCTGCAGGCGGAGGGTTATCTGGCCTTGGGGCACAGTAGCGAACCCAGTCGCCTACGGGTGGATGGGGGGGCAGGCCCCCAGTTCGCCTCAATTCCCAATGGCCACCAGCCCTAAACAAGCGCCTGCCGCCACAGGAGCCAAGGCCTTCCCTTACAGTGCAGGAGCAGGGGGCAGACAGGGGCCGCCGAAGTGTGTCCTCCTGTGGCCGTCTCCCCTTTCCCTAACAACCCAGCCCCTGGGGAAGTGTGTGGGGGTGGAGGAGTGCTCCTCCGAGCTGGGCAAGTGGTCGGAAGGTTGCCCCTCCCCAATAACCCTCCCCCCAAACTCTGGGGTCTGTCCGCAAACTGACGGTTGCCAAACTGTTCAGTGTACGCTCCCCGCCAACATGCAAGACCAGCTCCCTCCCGCAGGGTGGGCAGGCTGGGGGGGAAAGGGTCAAGTCTTAAAGCCCCGGCTGACCGTCACCGGCCGCACTCGGGGGAACTCCAACTAGACGCCGACTAGACGGAAGTGGGGCTCGACCCCTCACGTGCCAGGTGGGAAACTGAGCCCTGGGAGAGAACGTGCGCCGGAACCAGGCCGGGGCCCGCAGAGACTTCGTCGCCGGCCGCCGGGTCGCTCCAACGCAGGCGCGCTTCCCGGCCTCCGACCCCGGCCTGAGCCCCGCGGACCCTGCCTGCGCCCCGAGGAAGGCCCGGACCCCTTGCCGAATGGACTGCGCGCCGCCCCTTCCTCGCTAGTCCTGGCGAGCGCCTCGATTCCCCTCCCCCCCTTCCCGCCTCCCCGGCCCGTGTCCCCGCCTTCCCCGCCGGCGACGGGCGGCGGCGGCGGCGGGTGGAGCGGGTCGAGCCGAGGCAGCCCCGACCTCGCACGCTGGGATGTAGCGAACCAGCCGGGCCGAAGCTGCGTGCGGAGCCAGAGACGCAGCTGGATCCCTGGCCCCTGCCGGAGTCGAAACTTAAGCCAGAGTCCGCGGTGAGCGAGCCCGGAGCCGACGAGCCGCAGACGCAGCGCAGCCCAGGTGGGGTAAGAGACGCTGGACTAGGGGCGCAAGGTCTCCGCGACGTTGGGCGCTGGGAGGTAGTGGCCGAATTCCACGCCGTGCACGCCAGCAGTTTGCGGGGTACAGCCCTCGGCGCAGAGCAGAGCGCATCGCGCAGGCCAGGCGCCATCGAGGCAGCGCGAGGACTGCGTTCCTACGGTCAGGGCACGGTCACAGCTGCCGTCGCCAGGCGTTATCTCACCTTACCGGTGGGCCCATCCCACGCTCCGGCCTCGGACACCCTAAGAAAGCAGCACTGTCAGGGGCACGGGCCCAGACTATAAAGGAGCACTGCGGGGACGCCCGTCCCAGCCCCTCGGGGCAGTGCGGGCCGTGGGGTCCTCTGGGAGGACGTTTGGTGTTGGAGGCGGCTGGTGGGAGGGCTCCCGCCGCTCCGCTGCGCCCAAGGACCGGGGCCCCTGCGCCAGTGAAAGCTCTGGCACCTCTGTACGGCCGGGACTTGGGCTTTAGCTTCGCGTCAAGAGGGTATTTTCCCAAACGAAACCGCTTCATTCGTTCGTTCGTTCTGGCAACTACGCCCCAAAAAAGCAGCCGACATCTGTGGGCTCTTTTCGCCGCGGACCCTGATGTCCCGCGATAGTGCGGGAAGGAACCCCCTGCCCACTGCGGCCTGCCATTGCCGGCACGGGTCTAGCTTTCCCCTAGCCCTAAGAGAAAAGCCAAATGCTCTCTGCAAAATCCAATAAAGACATCCCCCGGCTTCTCCAGGGTTGGCTTGTTGACAAACGGTTCCAAACACACAGCCACTTCTCTAGAACCGGGTCTCAGCATCCTAAAATTGAGGCGCCTCCGAAATCGGAATGATTTGGCCAGGGCCGTGTACTGCAGAAATGGGGACCCCAGGCTGGAATTCTGGTCTCTGGCTTTTCTGATTTAGGAATTCCCTTGATCTAAAAAGATACGAGTCCACTTTCCTGAGAAACGAAGGTTGGGCTATCTTGACATACCAGTAGCCTCTGACAGCCCCTGCCAGAGAGGCAACCCCAGGCTGCTGTCCACTTGGCTGAGGATCATGGGCTAGGGTAATGGCAAAAGCTCGAGGCAGCAGAAGCAGCACGAGAGCGGGGCTTGCTGGCCTTCTGCCCTTGCCTCAGACTGCTCTGGGATTCCTCATCTCTTTGGGGAAAAGGAAAGAGATGGAAGGGGATACGGAGAACAGACTGCCTGGGCTGTGGGATGGCGAGGCAGCAACTGCTGACCTTGCAGCCAGGCTCATGGCAACTTTCTCTCTGGAGCGCAGCTGCTGGGGAGAGCAGACTGTGGTGCTGTACAAGCTACCCTCTGCCCAGACCGTTTCCCAGTCATGTGGCCAGCCTCTGCCACCTTCCTGGCCTTCACCTCCCCTGCCGCCACTCTCAGGAACCGGATCACACCCAACGACTTAGGTAGGCTGACGCCTGAGTCCACAAGGAGGGTGCTGACAGAGTTCCCAGTCCATGTTCCCATCAGTGCCCCATGCAGCCACTGTGCCTAAATGCACCCCAGCTCTCCCTGCCAGGACAGGCTGGGGAACCCCAACTGGCATGAAGCCTGGGGCTGGGGTCCCGGAAAGCCTGAAGAATGGAATGAGACCATTCTGGCCCCTACCTGAACACCTCTTTTTCCCCTTTGCAAGGAATTGCTTATTTTCAAAGAAACAAGAGCTTTTATTAGGGAGAGAGTGTTAGATCAAGCACAGGAGGTAGGTGGTCCCCGCTGCACTCCCAAAACTGGGTTTTCTAGTTTGAACTTCTCTGCGGACTAAGAGGCTTAGGGCTGGAATGTCCCGAGAGTCATGTATGGCCCTGGGGGCAAGCTATGGCACATTCCTTCCCTTTTCCTAAAATCCCTCAATTCTGACGCAAAGATTAGGGCCAGGCACTGGTACCCCTGTGGGTGAGCTATAGGATGCCCCCATGAGGACCCACCAACCAGCCTTCCCAGAATAAATTATTAAACCATTCTTGGGCACCAAGTCTGTTTTGAGGGAGCCCAGCCCAAGGAAGGGTCCCTTATGGTAACTAATTCAATCCCCACAACAGCCCAGGCTCCTCTGCTCAGCCTAGCTAGGACTCTGAGCCCCAAATTTCCTGCAAGTAACAGAATCATCGTGGCTCTGGGTGGCCTGGAGGGACCAGGGGAAGGGCACACGGTTCTGGGTACAGGGAGCCCCTTCCCGCCTCACCTCACCACCCATCATCAAGTGAGCTAGAAGTTGAAACTGCAGGCAGGGATTGCTGCCCCAAGTCAACTATGGAAACTGAGGCACTGTACAGGCCAGCCCTCGCCCACCCGAGGTCTCACAGCAAAAGCAGGAGCGCACACCTGCTCTCACTTGTGGAAGAACCGCCTGCTGTCCAGTGCCTGTGTGGGGGTATCTGAGTGGGCAACAAGCCCCTACCCTGCCTGGACAGTGGCCAGCGGAAAGCTCGGCTGGGGATGAAGAGTGTCCAGATCCCTTCCCTGCCAACACCCAAGATCAGGCCAGAGCTCCCAATTCCTTGTCCCCCTGCTCGTGCAACACTGCCTGTAGCCAGAACAGACTCTCCCTAAGTCCCCACTTGTCCCAGCCCCATTCTGGGGCTCCAGGTTCCCAGGGACATGGGGTTTTGCCAGCAAAGATGTGAGGATTTTTGCCACAGCAGCCATCAGGATTTCCACATACGGGAGTGCACTCCAGGTGCTCAGCAACTGCATGAAATGCCTCAACGGTCAGCCCCTCAGACCGAATAGCTAGATCTGCAGTCACACGCCACATGCCTACTCCACAGACCCTCTGAGGAGTGGGGGGCCATGACGTTCAGCCTCTGGATGCCCACAGACAGACCACTCATTCCCGGGCCCCCAGAGGTGCACAGTGCTTCCACTCCATCTGACACTCCGCGGGCTTACAACACGCCTCCCATAGCCGCCAGTGTTTGTGCCAAACAGCATCAGTGTCGTGGGCCTCGGCAGCCTGGCTGTGTCACATATGTGGCTGCACCCACACTCCCAGGTGGGTGCATGCCTGTGTGTACCCAGCACACCCCTCCAGACAGGCTGTGCTATTGGGGAAAACCTACACAGAGAGCCGTGTGTGCAGGGCTCTCCCTGGGGTGCTACATACAGCACCTCAACTCCTTCCTCCTTGACAGGAGGTATCTGCTGCTGCTGCAAAAGACTCAGCTAGAAATGTGTAAGAGATGACAGGGAGGAAAAATGTTGACCCTTCCTTCCCGGTGTCCCCCTCTCAGTCTCCTCCATACCAAGACTAACTTCATCCTGGGGTTTTCAACATGAACAAATTCCCTTTGGGAAGAAAAGCAGGAGTGGCTGAGCCTCCCTTTGGGGAGTCTGGGAACACATCATTCCTCCGGCTTCAGACCTCAGACCCTGCCCTGGTGGCCACAAGCACCCAGTGGGCCTGCTTCTAAGGAACTGTGTTCCTGCGCAGAGCTGGAGTGGGCAGCAGACCTGGTTTCTCCCTTGCCCGCACCTGAGCCTGCCTCCACAGTCTTCACCAACGAGCTCAACCTGGGGCTAGGTGTGTCCCTGTGATGGAGAGGCCAGTGTGAGGGTTCCATGGCAGTGCCTGTGGAATGTCCCAGAGGCTGACAGCCTGCACCACCAACCCCAAGTAGAGCCCCTCAGGAGGCTGTGTGATGCACTGGGCCCTGGGGACAGGCGCTGGGCTTGAGAGGAAGGCGGCGCTTCCCCAGGTCACTGTCCCACACAGCTCTCCTGTCTGGTGGAACTGGTCAGCTAGTGAGGGACAGAGATCAGTCTGGAGTCCAGGTGTGACCAGAGGAATGAGTCAGAGTTGCCCCTAACATCCCAGCTGTTGCCTACTTGCTCAAGACTGAGGTCTCAGGGCCAGTTAGCAAGTGTTGAGCAAAAACCTTCAACAAACCTCACTGAAGTGGGAGGACTCATGGAGGCGATCACAAATGGGGGGGGGGGCAGTAGAATAAGGTCTTTGCTTGTGCCACCCCGTTCAGTGCCCACCAGTGCTGCAGCTTAACTACCACTGTGTGGGAAAGAAGCACAAGAATGTAGACATCCTGACTGTGACCCTGGGTTGGGAGACTGAGGACACCTGGCCAGCCAGGCCTGTGGCCCGGCAGGTCTGGGGAGCTACAGCAGAGGCCTGAGGTCACTGCAAACCTGCCCCGAAGGGGCGTACAGAGACCCGCTCAGTGGCTACCAAAGCCCTGGCCTGGCCCATTTGACCTGACCATCGGAAGAGCAAAGCCAGGGGAGAGCGTCCTACAGAAGTGACTGTGGGGCCTGACTGGGCTCTTGGGGTCTCCTGCTGCACTCGCCATCGGCCTGGTGCCAACAGAAACGTTTCGTCTGATTAGAAGCCATCAGTTCTATCCCAATCCCAGAAAAGTGACTGCGGTGCAGAGGGGGAGGCCTGAGAAGCGGCCTTGGGGGAGAGGGTCCAAGCTAATTAGGAGGCAGCATCCGGGGGCCCATTAGAGCGCCGGCGGCTGTCACTCAGCCGGGCTCAGGTCCCGGGAGGAAGAAGCCGCGGAAGGAGGGGCCAGCGGCCCCTCGACGGGGACGCCGCTGGGAGCTGCCGGGGCGCGCTCGGCCCCCGCCCTGGCGCTGGCACCGAGGCGCCCGCTCGGTGCTATCCTGCGTGGTGAACATTCACTCATCCCGGGCAGTTCTCGCCGGGTACTGGGGACTTCAAGGAGGCCCAGACGGGAGTTGATTCTGAGCGAAACAAGTCATTTGGGGCTTGAGGTGGGCACGAGCCGCGCGGGACTTACAGGCCAGATGCGTTTCTTTTGTGCGGCCGAGAGAGAACGCGGTGTGTCACCGGGGAAGGAGGGAGAGGCGCGGCGAGGCCGCGGGGGGGAGGGGGCGGGGAGGCGGCGGGAAGGTGGCTGCGGAGGGGGAGGGCGCGGGCGAGGCTGGAAGGGAGGGAGGGCAGCAAAGAGGGCGCGGCGGCGCGGGCAGCTCGGAGCTGGATTCCGCCCGCGCTCCCTCGCTCGCTCGCTCGCTCGCTCCCTCCCTCCCTCCCCAGCCCCCTCCCACCAGGCCCACCCCACCCACCACCCCTGGCGCAGGGACTGCTGGAACCTGGCTGTGCGCGCTGTCGCTTTAAGACAGACTCGGCCGGCGCCGTCCCGAGCCTTAGAAACCGGCCCCGGATCTGGAACCGCAGCCGCAGCCGGGGCCGGGCGGGCGGCTGAGGCCCGAGCGGCGGGAACGCAGTGCGGAGCGCGAAGCCGGGCGCCGGGTCGCGAGGAACCGCTGCTGCTGCCGCCCGCCTGGCCCCGCAGCCCTGGGCGGTCCATGGGGCGGGCGCGGCGTCGTTGTCGGCGCAGGCAGCCCTGGGGGGCAGCCGCTTAGGCGCTGCGCTCTTGTCCCCGCAGGTCGCAGCCTGGGCGGCCGGGCCGGGAGCGCCCAGCCCCGGCCCCTGGAGCGCCCGCCGCGGTCCCCGCCTCCATGGACGCCTTCAAGGGGGGCATGAGCCTGGAGCGGCTGCCGGAGGGACTCCGACCGCCGCCACCACCGCCGCCGCACGATATGGGACCCGCCTTCCACCTGGCCCGCGCCGCGGATCCTCGCGAGCCGCTCGAGAACTCCGCCAGCGAGTCGTCCGACACGGAGCTGCCAGGTAAGCGCGGCTCCCCGCGCGGGGCGGACACAGCTTGCTCGGGCGCAGGGCGCGGGGAGCCGGGAGCAGGGCCTGGAGCCCGCGCCGCACAATCAGGCTCCCCCTACGCCCCAGGAACTTCAGGATCGCTCTTTTTCCCATTCTTGATGTGCCGGTGAACGCGGACAGTTACGCTTTACGAAGCGGAATCTTAGTGCTTCACGAAGGCACTTTCACTCGGTCATCACGCACCGAGAGACCCACAGATACGCGAACCTACAACCGGAGGGTCGAACTGACAGCCCCTTTTGATCAGGAATAAATAAGTGGGGAGAGGGGGGCTGGAGAGCTGCATTTGCGCAGATCGAGAAGGGAATGGGGCGGCGGGCGAGGGAAAGTGCCCAGAAAGTCTGAAAAGGAGACAGACCGCCCCAACAGGTAGTGGGCGACAGAATGAAAGAAAGACCCAAGAGACGAGGTGGACGGGGAAAGTCAGAAAAATAAACTTGGGGAACTGTCTCGCGGAAAAGTGAGGCATGGAGAGGGCAGTAAAGGCGAGTGGGTCAAGGGGCGCGGCTCGCCTCCGACAGGCCGGGCCCCAACCTTGATCCCGGGATCCCAGCCCCACGTGCGTCGCCAAAAGCCGGAGCCTCCAGGCCGCCCCGCCAGGGCTCGGACTCGGCTGCGCCGCGTCTCCCGCGGCGCTGCTTTTTTGCCCGAGCTCAAGGTTTTCTCCCCCAGCTCGGAGCTGGGCCGGAGGGCGGGCGGCGCACGCAGTCGCGCGGCTACTCCCTCTTGCCAGCGCCGACCTCCCGGGTCTCCAAACTGCTCCTTCGATCGCCACTCTAACTCGGGGTCGCCACCGAGCTCCCCATTCCCAGGCCCGAGGCGCCTCTTCTGCGTCCATTTCCTAATCCTCCGCTGAATGTTTCTCTACACGTTTTTAATCTCTATTTGTTTCTGTTTTGCATCCCTAAGTGACTTTGTCTGAGAGGTTCTGTTTGCTTGCTTAAAAAACAATCAGCGCTGAACTATAGACTTCTGTTTTCAAACGTTTTAAGTCTGGTGCTTGGTTGGTTTTTATTTTTAAAACCTAGAGAAATGTAGTTTAGTAAAAACCAAATTTATGAAGATAAATTTAAAATTTTAACTGTATCTTTCAATTTAGGAAGAATTGCTGAATGATGAAAATTGCTCAGGAATTTGAAAAATCTACACACAATATTATTCTTAAGGAAACTTTCAAAAGTCAAACCAAAATGGCACGTTTCTCAGGGATTTTCTTAAAATTCATTTATAACAGGATTATTTTGGAAATTTGAATTATCTAACTATCATTCTGTTTTCCTGGAATTTAAAAATCATCCCTAGATGGGCATTACAGAGAAAGAGTTAACAAAAATCTATTTACAACCTACATTTTTTTTTAATCCAAAAGAAATAAATGCTTGCGCCTGCCTGCAGTTTACACATGCACAGCGCTGTATTTAGTGAGGGGTGTTTTTGCAAAGTTTCTCTGGCTTCTAAATTTGCATTTGTTTCTGTGTTCCTACCTGCCTGTTTTTGAGAGTTTGTGACCCCTTCTGTGTTGTCAGGCATGAAGCTGTGAGACACTTTCAGCTTCGGTATTTTGTTTTAAAATTCTTTTTATATTTCGACGTTTCTGTGACTTGCATGTGTTTTGTGTAACTTAAAGAGAGAAGGACTAAAGCCCCAGCTCACCTAGACAGAGTCTGTCTGCCTGGACTTCTGGGCTGGGATTTTCTGGGCCTTGGGACTCCAGGCTGGAGCTAAGGCCAGGAATCCCACTGTGTGTGCCTGCCCAAAGGGACTCCCACACGGCCCTGGGGAGAAGAGAGTGGAAGGGTTTGGGGCCGCGGACTGGCTCTAGCGCCAATGACCAGGTAGCTTCAGGCTGGAAAGATCTGAACCTGGTTCAGTATAGTATAAACAGAGACCCCACAGATTTAGATCGCTAAGACCCCACAGCAAAAGCGAACATTTGTGGCTAACTTCGGCTGTAGTGCTGGAGAGGAAGCAGAGTTGGGAAAGTAGGCCCGCAGCTGCGGCTTGGGGTTTTCCCTGGGCATGCCAGACCAGAGGTGACTACTAACGACCAGGACGACCTATTTCCAATGGGAGCAATTCCAGGGTCTCTGGTGGGAGGAAGGACTGCCAGCTCTGGCGGCAGGCACTTCGGTGGAACCGGGACGGGGCGCAAAAGGGTATAAACCCAACGTGACCGCCCGGTCCTGCTGATTCAGAGAAGGAGCGCAGCGGGGAGCCCAAGGGGCCAGAGGACGGCAGTGCTGGTGGCACGGGGTGCGGTGGCACGGAGGACCCCACCAAGAAGAAGAAGCAGAGGCGGCAACGTACGCATTTCACAAGCCAGCAGTTGCAAGAGCTGGAGGCTACCTTCCAGAGGAACCGCTACCCGGACATGAGCATGCGGGAGGAGATCGCGGTGTGGACCAACCTCACCGAGCCACGAGTGAGGGTGAGCTCGGTCTCGGGACCCCTGCTGGGGGCTGCTGGCTGACCTTGCTGCAGCCCTGGAACGCTTAGACCCACAATCAGGCTTTCACTGTACCCACCACTCAAACCTGCTCCCTCCTTGAATGGGAGAGAGTCCTTCTTAGGCCCCAGTTCACCCCAGCAGCTGCCAAGCCTTTGGCTACTATTGTCCCTTGGCTGATTCACCTGAGATCACTCTGACTCCTCTGTCTTCTCCGTAGGGTCTACTGCAGCCCCAGGGACTCTCCCATGCCCTGTATGGCTTGGGACCCACTGGGATGTAGGCACCCTAGAAAGAGTAGAGGATTCCCTCTGCTGGGGACTTTGGAAGCTGTTTGGTGCTTTCCCCTGAAAACGAAAGGGAAAGGCAGGTCCTGCCTGATGCCCTGGAAGAAGTACAGAAAATGCCCAGCTTTGGGGATTCTCAATTTCCTGGGGCATCAGTCTCATCTTCTCCTAGCATCTCCAAAATCTCAGGATATTCTCCACCTGACTCTTCTTCCCCAGCCATTCAGCCAGTCGATTAAAAAACCCTTTGCCTAATATTCATTGGGAGAGGGAAGGAGGAGGACTGGCAGTTTTAGGGGAACAAGTCACCCTCAGGCTAGGTCCCTTTTGGGACCCAAGTCCAAAGTGCATCTTTCCTTTCCTTAGCCTACGATGCCCAGTGAAAGGAAATTTTCCCTGTAAGAGCAACAAAAAGCATTTCTTCTCTGGGTGCGCAAATAATCAGTTATTGGAAGCATGTAAGACTAAGGTCCCACCTGGCCACAGAATATCTGCTGTAACCCCACTTCTCACCCCACGCCAGCCAGGCTGGCCAGCCCAGTGGGACAGAGTAAAGACAGTACTCAATAATCCTGGACTCACTAATCCTGCCTTGGTTTATGGTGGTGGGGGCAGGGGCGGACTAGGCAATGGTAGTGCTGGAGAAAGTTGAGATGGGGGCGGTGGAGGTCCTGCAAGCTACCTTGGGAAACTCAGTCCAGAGCTGGCGGAGGACTGGGGCGAGCAGAAGGCATGCGACAGAATAAGGATCCACAAGGACCAGGGGTTGGGAAAGAAGAGGTTCGTTCTTACAACTTTTGTGGGAGAAAGTGAAGAGGGAGATTGGAGAGAAACTAGTGAGATGTGAAAGGAAGTGAAATATTTGCACAAAAACATGTTTGGCATATATTTAGGCGGCAGGAAAGAAATGAAGTATTTAAGGGAGCAGCAAAGCAATCAAGCATTTGAGAAAATAAAGTGAGCTATTTAAGAGAAACGGTGAAGTCCAGATATTTGCAAAGAAGGAGGAGGTATGTGGGTAAGAGAGAATCAAAAATGGGGATAAGGAAGAACATGGACTCTTTGAGGGAGAATAAAGTGGTTCAGATAGCCGGGTGGTTCCAACGAAAATAAACATGTGGGGCAGAAATGAAAACATCAGATACTGGCACTAAAGACGTAAAACTGACTATCTGAGAAACGAAAAATAGATGTAAGAGTTGGGGTATTAGTAGTTAAAGGAAGTAATACGTTTCGGGGAAGGAAAATACCTTTTGTATTCGAGGGAGAAGGGAAAAGGCTGGAACATTTAGGAGACAGACGGGAACCCGTTTTTGGGGGAGAAGAATGAAGATGGACTGGTGCAGAGGAAGAACACGGTTATTTTATCAAACAAAAGCGGATCCGTAGTAAGAAGAAAACGGATTTACTATGGGGAAGAGGATAAAGATCAGCAAAGGGAACGGACTAATATTTTCTGGGGACAGGAAAGGAATCATTATGGAGAGAAGGCAGGGGCGGAAATATCCAAGAAAAGAAACGAAATTATGAAAGGGTGGGGGTGCTGGCGGGGACCTTCCCGCCCTCTGCAGCCCTGACCCTTCTCCTGCCCCCTCCCCCAGGTCTGGTTCAAGAACCGGCGAGCCAAGTGGAGGAAGCGCGAGCGCAACCAGCAGCTGGACCTGTGCAAGGGCGGCTACGTGCCGCAGTTCAGCGGCTTGGTGCAGCCCTATGAGGACGTGTATGCCGCCGGCTACTCCTACAACAACTGGGCCGCCAAGAGCCTGGCACCAGCACCGCTCTCCACCAAAAGCTTCACCTTCTTCAACTCCATGAGCCCGCTGTCGTCGCAGTCCATGTTCTCGGCACCCAGCTCCATCTCCTCCATGACCATGCCGTCGAGCATGGGCCCGGGCGCCGTGCCCGGCATGCCCAACTCGGGCCTCAACAACATCAACAACCTCACCGGCTCCTCGCTTAACTCGGCCATGTCACCGGGCGCCTGCCCGTACGGCACCCCCGCCTCGCCCTACAGCGTCTACCGGGACACGTGCAACTCGAGCCTCGCCAGCCTGCGGCTCAAGTCCAAGCAGCACTCGTCGTTCGGCTACGGCGGCCTGCAGGGTCCGGCCTCGGGCCTCAACGCGTGCCAGTACAACAGCTGACCGCCCGGCCGGGCCACGCGGACCGGCGCCGGCGCGCGGGGCGGGGGCGGGTGCGGAGGACGCACGCTGGGCCCCGGCTCGGCTCGCGGACCTCGCGCCTGCGCAGCCCCCTCCTCCCCTCTCCCCACGTCCGGGTTGGTTTTGTGTTTGCTTTTCTGGGCCCCACGCCACCCTCCCAAAAAAAGTGCCGCGAAAAAACGGATGAGCTGCAGTTTCCCTCGGGAGGGCGCGGGTGGTGTGTGTTCGCTCCCTTGGGCCCGGCGGGCCACTCGGCGGGGCGGAAGCAGCGCGGGAGGTGAGCGCCGAGACGCGGGCGGCCCGGAGAGGACGCCCACGGAGCCGGCGTGCCGCCCTGCCGGGCCGGGACTGAGCGGCCGCGCCGGCGAACTGGATGGACGCGCGGAGCCGAACAATCCCCTCTCCGGCCCGGGTAGGAACCAAGGCGCCCCCTCCGAGCTGGGCCCGGCCGAGCACACCATAGCTCGCATCGGATCCGAGTTGGGGCGGCTTCGAAGGTGCCCAGTCCGGGATGGGGACTCGCCGTGGAGCCGCACAGGGCCCCGGCGTGCCCCGAAGAGCTTTCGCCCACCCCACACCCCGGATTTCTATTTTAAGGCCACGGAGCCGCAGCTGCCCGCGTGGACGTGGCGGTGGGGGGATCGAAAGGGTTCGCCGCCGCAGAGCACCCCAGTCCCCGAGCCTGCTGCAGGCCCAAGCCCTCTGCTCCGCTCTAGAGCGAGGAAGTGGTCCCCTCGTCTCGGCGAAGAACCCCTTCCTCACCGCAGCCGTGCAAGAGTCGAGCCGGGAGAGCTCGGGCGCGGCCGGGGCTCCGGGGCTCCGCTCCGCGCCCACTTTGCACACCCGCTCTCCGGCCCGCTCCCCTGTTTACAGCGTCCCTGTGTATGTCGGACTGACTGTATAGAATTATAAATCTGTCTATATCGACTTGTCCATGTACGTCTATTAAAACCATAGTACGAGCGTGCTAACCACTGCCGAGCCCTGACTGCTTCTTTCGGCGATAGAAAGGGAACCAACCGCCCAGACAGACCCTGACGATAGGGGGAAAGAGCTCAGGAGACCCAGCCCGAGGCCACTTACCCCGCGTCCCCACCACAGACCAGACCTTGCGGCCGGCTGCACCAAACTCTCTCTCTGGGAGCGGCCGCTCGCGGCTGAGCCGCTCAGCCTGGTGGCGCTGCGTCTCAGCCGCCTCAGTTGGGATTCCGCGTTCACGCCCCCCGCCACCAGACTCGAATGCTCTTTCCCGCTGGCCCTGCGATAACCCTCGAGTCCCGCAGGGTGCCGGCAGTGCGTCCTGAAACGCTCCACGCGGGAACGTCAGGACTGGCCTGTCTTTTCTCCAGTGGGCCCAGTATCCCCACCTTTGAAACCTGCCGGGGCTGTTCCAAGAAGAGTGAGGGTCTGGTTCCTCCAGTCCACCCGGCCTCCCTCCAGCTTTTCCCTACACTGCCCCAACGCTCCTAAAATCCATCCAGGAACAAAAGGTCGAGCCAGAGAAAGTGTCCATCACACAATTCACTTCTCACTTCCTTTTCCTACCAATTTATCGAAAGCTGTCTGGCCACCTCCTCCCTCCCCCAGCTTTTGGAAACTACTGAACAAGACCAGCCTGTAAACTGCCTGTAAAATTCTGCTTCCCTTAAGTAAGTCATTTCTAATGGCAAAACAAAATGTTTGCAGCTGCAGCGGGAGAGGAAGGAGGGGTGGGTATGCTAGGTTAGAATCACCTTGTAATGGCAACTGGCACTGCCCTGGGCTGGCCTGGGGCAACCTCTAGCCAGGAGTGGGGCATCACCACAGGCTGAGGCTTGGGCTAGCAGCTGGAGAGCCCTGTGCCCACATTCTCAAACCAGGTCAGCACTGCCTCTGAGGTCAGGAGTTACCAGTCTTTAGGTTCCAAAGCCAGTAATCTCTGCATGGCTCTTCACCATGAGATGAGGAGTATAGGACAGGTCCTTTCTGGAGGCGGACCAATGCCACAGAACTTGGAATGTGGGATTCTGAGAGGAACAGGGCCAGAAACACAAGTTTTGGGAGAAAGGTGGAGAGAGGGAAGGCAGAGGTGGGGGCTGGAGCCAAATCACCCCTCCCCCAACAGCTCCAGTCCAGAGCTCTGACCCCTTACTCTGCAAACATAAACACAATCACATCTGGACTCAAAGTATGTCCCCCAGCCTCACACATCTGCCAAGGCCTGGTCTCAGTTGAGGGCAGGAGGCACCAGAGACCTAGGAGGTGGGACCTGAGGGAAGTGGGAGGCAGACAGTCCTCTCTTGAAAGTCAGGTCCAGCCCCAGGTGAGAGGAATGCTGGCGAGGAGCTTTGGTAGAGATTCCCTGTGGCTGTGGGCCCAGAGGTCAAGCACCCGCAGCCAATGGAAGGGCAGGAGCAGTCCCAGAACGAGCCCATGATCCTTCTGGGACAGTGGTCAACAAAGCTGGTGTAACCCAGCCTCGGGCCCCACCCAGCCATTCCCACCCAGCTGTTCCGTGACTGGCACTAAAGACAGTCACCTTCTTCCCAACTGCACCACCTGCAGAACCATCTCCAGGGGGACTGAGGAAGACACTGGGCCCTGAAGGACAAGTCATCTGAAAAGGCAGAAAAGTAATAGTCCTGCTCTGCCTGAAGAAAACAGGGGAAGGGTGCCATCCCTCCCACAGGGTCTTCCTGCCCTGGTGCTGGGCGTCCAGCAGCGGAAAACACACGGTCCCTTGTCCATGCACAAGTAAACAAACACGTGTATAATTACAAACTGGGCTGCGTACTTTTGAAGAAAAAGAACAGGGTGCTATAAGAAAAACGAAGAGTCCTGCTCAACAGGGTGGCCAGGCAAGGCTGTCCCGGGCAGGTGGCTGTGCCTGTGGCCAGTGGCCAGCACCACCGTCCATCGAGCCCCGTCAGGATCCAGTGTCCCGTGCCCTCTCCGTTGAATAGCCCCTGCGCATGCACAAAAGCCTCAAGGAAGGGTTCTCGTTACCGCATTTCCCTATTGAGGCTCTCAAAGAGGAGGTCATCTGCCCAAGGTCACAGGCAGGAAGGGATGAGGGGGTTCAAACCCAGTCAGTGCCCACTCGCTACCTTTTGCAGTGGGCTACCACATGCCAAGCACAATGGGCAACAGGAAAGGGGCTCTGGGAGAGATCGTAATTTCTACTGGCAATACAGGACTAGCCGCCAGAAAATAGAGCACATTGGTTCTTTCTTGGTCCTGACAAAGCAAATCCAAAAGGGTGGCTGCAGGTTTAGAGACCAAGAATTATGGACAGGTGGACAAGAGGCTGGCGCCCAGTGCTTGTTGACAGGCACAGTGGAGAGCCAAAGGTAATCGGAATGAGCTACTGTGCACAAACCCCAGATTGCCTGGGCACTGAGGGAGAGAAACCAAGTCACCTCCCCTAGCTTTCCGACCACAGCCAGGCTACAGTTCTCCCCTGGGCCCCAGCATCCCTGAAGCCAGCTCCCACAGTCCTCTGAGGGGGAGGAGGAATCACAGCTGGAAGACTGCTTCCGAGGGGGCACTGCCCAGCGATGCTGTGCCCTAGAGAGGGGCACTGCCCAGCGATGCTGTGCCCTAGAGAGGGCGCCGTGTGGCCCTTCAGAGCCACAGACCTGAGCCTGCTGCTCCCCCATGAGTTAGCAGTGGGACCTCAGTCTCCAGAAGGCCAACGTGCAAAATGAGTGTGAAGGTAATTTGCAGCCAAGCCCTAGCCCTCCCCATCTCCTGGGCCAGTTACTTGGCTTTAGCGTCCACAGGAGCCCTCGCTGCAGTCTTGAGACAGGGGCTTGAGTTCTGGCTTCCCCTCGGAGTTGCCTTGGAGATTTAATTATCTTTCTTCAGCCTGTTTCCTCTTCCAGGGTGAAAAAGTCACTTCACACGTTGTTTGAAGAATTAAATGAGACAACGCACTGGAGAGGTTAGTTGTGTCATTTATGTTAGCACAGAGCAAGTGTTCAATAAATGGTTATTGATGTATTGTTATCAATGTTAGTATTATTAAAGTGAGACATCCTGACTCACTTCCCCCACACTCTGCCTTAATAATGAGGCTTCTCTAAGTTTCTCAACAGGTCATTTCTAACACTGTTATTGCTCTTCCCTCCAGCATTACTGGCTGTCATGAATGTGAGTTATAACCGACAGTCCTGCTGACTCCCCACCCCACTTCAGCTTCCCTATTCCATCACACCCCGGAACTAACTCTCCTCAGTAACCCAGCCCAGTCTCTGGGTGTGGTCTTCCCAACACCCTCTGTAGGCCAGACCCTGGGAGGCCCTGAGGAACCAGGCCCAGTCCCTGCTGTCCACTAGGCCAAGGGAAAAGCAGAGGGAAAGCTGGTACCCTGAGAGATGAGCCATGGAAGCAGAGGGGGCACTCACTTCAAAATTCTTCTCTAAGGACACCCCGCCACAGAAGATCAACTTCATGTCCCCACATCTTCTGGAGAGCTAGCCTCAGACCCGTTCCAAGTGAGTGCCAGGCCAAGGGACTGGCTGCCTCGTCTATCCTGGAAGAAAGTGAAGCCCCCAGAGAACCCGTAGCTGGCCCAAGATGGCCCAGCTCGTGAGAGGCGGTCAGGACTTGCACTCAGGCCCTCTGACCCGGGTCCACGCTCCCAATCACGGCGCACACACTATCCTGACATGAGTCGCATAGAATGGGTGAGAGTGCGAGGAAATAGAGTTAAAAACTTGCATCAAGAGTCTGCACTCAGCTGTGCTCTGGGAGAGAAAGAAAAGGCACCAGACCCTTCCTCACCGAGCTCACCGGACCGTGTGGGAGAGCAGCAGAGGCACAGCATTAGTGGGAACAGAAGAGTGGAACATCAAACTGTAGGTCTGCCGTTAGCCTGGGGTGGAGGCCGCAGGACAGAGTGGCTGGTGGGAGCACAGAGGCACATCCTGATGAAGTTCCTGAAGATACTCCTGGAGTGTCAACCGTTAAATCCAAACCCTGGTCTCAGTATTGTCAGCTCATTTCTGAGATGGATGTTTCCAGTCCACAACCCTCTAGATGCCCTCCCAGGCTTCCTTCCAGCCCTACTGGGCCTGCCTCCAGGTCCCGCTCACCCTGGACCTGCTCTTCACTCTTGTATTGCCTCTGCAGGGCCCTGGACCTTGCCTCCTGATTGACCGGTGCTGTCAGAGCAGGTGTTCACTGTGGGGCGACCAGGACACACAGCTGCTAGGATGCAGGCAGGTCAGCGGGGCCGCCATGCCGTGAAGCAGCAGTTGCAGTGGAGCAGGTCAGGCTGCAGAAGCTACCCTAGGAGCTGTGGAGGCAGAGGGCAGGATGGCCTGCATGGAGGACAAAAGCTGCTCTGGCTGCCTTGTCACACAGCCGCAGGTCACATGCCGTGCATTGTCCCAGGCTATGCACTGCCCCAGAGCTATACACTGCCCCCAGGCTACGCACTGCCCCGAAGCTATGCACTGCCCCAGGGCTATGCACTGTCCCAGGCTATGCACTGCCCCCAGGCTATGCACTGTCCCAGGCTATGCACTGCCCCCAGGCTATGCACTGCCCCAGGGCTATGCACTGTCCCAGGCTATACACTGCCCCCAGGCTATGCTCTGTCCCAGGCTATGCACTGTCCCAGGCTATGCACTGCCCCAGGGCTATGCAATGTCCCAGGCTATGCACTGCCCCCAGGCTATGCACTGTCCCAGGCTATGCACTGTCCCAGGCTATGCACTGTCCCAGGCTATACACTGCCCCCAGGCTATACACTGCCCCCAGGCTTTGCACTGTCCCAGGCTATGCACTGCCCCAGGGCTATGCACTGCCCCCAGGCTATGCACTGCCCCCAGGCTATGCACTGCCCCCCCTATGCACTGCCCCCAGGCTGTGCACTGCCCCAGGCTATGTACTGCCCCCAGGTTATGCACTGCCCCAGGCTATGCACTCTTCATGTTTTATTGCTTAATAGTTTCATTTTACTAGTGAGGAGGCCGAAGCTAGGGATGTCATGAAAGCTGTCCAGAGGCATGAAGCTTTAGAGCCCGTGGCTTAGCTACTGTGGGCACAGCCTCTTGGAGACCAGGCCTGGGCAGTCGGGCAGGTCACAGCAGTGACAGAGCAAGGATCTCAAGGCAAACAGGTACAGACAGCAACACCTGGAGAATGATCTGCACACAGTAGGTGCTCAAGAAATATTTTCTGAATGAGAGAATTAAGGGGCCACTTTTCCTTCCTTACTCCTATTCCACAAAACATTTCTTGGCCCTTTCTCCCTCTCCTCATCCTTTTTCTTCTCTCTCACCTTGCTCCTTCTTCCACTCACTCCACAACTCCCTCTTAGCACAGGCAACGTGGCACTGCTTGGAAAAGATACCTGAACAGCAAAACTCAGTTCAAAAAAATGGACAAAGGGCTTGAATAGACATTTCTCCAAAGAAGATCTACAAATGACCAACCAGCACATGGAAAGGTGCTCAACTTCACTGGTTATGGGGGAAAGGCAAGTCAGAACCACAGAGAGATACCACATGTGTCAGGTGGCCTTGGGTCACGGGCTGTGCACTGTCCCTGCTACTATTGAAACAAAACCCAACAATAACAAGTGCTGGTGACCATGTGAAGAAATTGGGACCCTTGTGCACTGCTGGTAGGGATATAAAACGGTGCAGCCACTGTCGAAAATGGTGAGCCCTCAAAACATTAGACAGAAATTACTATCAAAATAGGATCCAGAAATTTCCATGACTGACTATACTTCCAAACAAGATACATCCAGAGACTCAAACAGATGCTTGAACAGACACTTGTACCCCGATCTTCATAGCAGTATTATTCACAACAGCCAAAAGGTGAGAGCCACCCAAGTCCATCAACAGATGAATGAACAATATGCCACGTGTGCCTACAAGGAGAGGGTGTCTGGAAGGAAGGAAATTCTGACATGACCTACAAGTGGCTTTATGCGAAGTGAGATGAGCCAGGAGTGAAAGGCAGCTGCTGTGATTCCACTCACGAGGTCCCTGGAATAATTAAATTCATAGACACAGGAAACAGGATGGCGGCTGCGGGCACAAGGGCAGGGGAAGTGCAGAGTCAGTTATTTAATGGGTACAGAGCTTCAGTTTAGGACAATGAAAAATTTCTGGAGGTGGATGGCTACCACAGTGTGAAAGCACCTGATGGCTCTGAACTGCATACTTAAGAAAGATGAACAGCAAATTCTAGAGTACAAGTTTTTTTGCCACAGTAGAAAAACTTGAAGTGTTCCTGCCCCCACCTTATCAAGAGAGGCCTGCTGAGGCTGGCACCAGGGCGCCCAGGGCTGAATCCACCATGCGAGTCAGTCGGCCAACTGTTGGAAAGCTTTTCACTGCCACCCTCTCTGACTGGCAGCCATGGACACCCACCCCAGCAGACTCTCACTTCCTGCTACATTCCTCCGCACAGCTTACTAGTGCGGCCATATGAAGCACTGAGTGTTTCCTGCACAGCCGTGAGTAAGCGGCGCAGTTGATGGCTTCTCTGTAAGCGCAGCATGCAGTTAAACAATAGGTTTACACTGCCTTTTTTAGAATGAGTTTCTCTGTCAAAAACAGTAAGGTGAGCAGGCCACAGGATAGTAGATCAGCAGCACCAGTTTTGTTCTGGCATACGCAGAGACATTTCTGGATGAACACCAACCGCGAACATCACCTGCCTTTAGGTACTGGAAAGTAGGGGATCTTTTGTTTCTTTTGCCCTTCCCAAGTTTTTTGCTATGAGCATGTATTACTTTTGAAATGATGAAATAATATTTTATCAAAAATTCTAAGACCCGCGATCTGCAGGGCCGATGACTCTTTCATCCCCTCCCTGGAACCTGTCACCCTTCCAGATTCAGTTTGGGGGCCAGCCAGTGTGACAGATGTCAAGTAAACTTTTACAGATTTTTACAGGGATGAAATTTTTGTTTTCACATACAAATACATCCTTCTTAAAACAGCTGTCAAATGTGTAGGTGCCCACAGGAATGTGCAGAGAAGAATGAGCTGTGATGGTCCCGTATTGCGGAGAGAGCTCCGTCCAGAAGCGGCCCTACTGGGCGGGGCGCCCATCCCCGTGCCCTCTGTGCCCTTGCAGCCCCCAACGTCCTCCATCTCAGCCACCTACTCACACTCCTACCTTGCCTTCACACACGGTATGCGCCTGCCTGCCAGCGTGCTCCTGGAACCTTTATTAAAGAGTTCCAAATTACTGAGGTTTTACTATGCTACTAAAAATAGTTGTGCTTACTTAGCCTATTTAATGAGCACGCTATTTCTCATTTTTCTGCCTGAGTAAACTGAAACATCATTCCAGAAATACATTTTTACTGAAATAAGGTTTGTTTTCTTCTTCTTTCCTAGACTTTTCTCTCTTTTCCTTTCTTCCTACTTTCCTCTCTCCACCGTCCCTCTTAGCCCCCACCCTGACCTCTTTTTAAATTTTCAAAACATAAATGGGAAAGTAACAGTAATTTGGACTTGGCTTTCACGCAAAATGGACCAATTTTTTTAAGTGTGGTAATTTGTCCTGAAAATGGATATAGGGAGTCAGGCTGGAAAGGCTTTGAAGAATGGGGTTTTATGAGTGGAAAATGAAGCCGAGTGTGCGGGAATGCGCCTCGCCTCCTCTGTGCCTGCAGTGGTGCGGGCACGTGTGATAATCACAGCTAATAGCACCATTATTGTTATTATCACATTATATTATTGCTATTCATCAGAATCTGACAAACCTTATTAACCCAGTTAATTGACCCAAGGGCTTAACGTCCCAGTGACTTCACGGAAAGTGCCTGGCACCCTCTCCAGGACACTGCAGCCACAAGCCCAGGCCATTTTGCTGTTTGCCAGGCTGCAGCAGCCGGCAAGGGCTTCCCCAAGTGTTCCCGCCTGTGGCCTGTCTGGGAGCTTTCCAGGACACACTGGGGTAGATGCTTCTTCCCATACTCATTCCAGCCTTCTTGTGCATCCATTTCTCCCCTTCCCCCCACCCTGTGGGTAAATCTAACTTAATAGATGTATTTACACCAAAGAATTGTACATACAAATACACACACACAATGTCGCCAAGACAACCCCCTCCCCTCAAGCTGTCACACCATTACATGACCCAGATTGGTCCTAAGTACCAGCACACACAACTCAGGCTGCCCACCTGCTTTCTCCCGGGTGTAATGCCCACTCCTCCTAAGCTTCTCGACTCCCTCACAGTCCATGAGCCCAGGGTGGGGTCCCTGAGTCCCCTACACAGGCATCCCCCAGGTTGACCTAGCTCAGCAAGGCAAGGAGAGTCGTTAAGCCCGGGCTGGAGCAGGTGGCTGCAAGAAGCCACTCTGAATTCTGGCCATGGATGGGGCGCCTTCCTGGGACACAGCCTTCCGTCACAGAGCCTGCATCTCCTCCTCTGTCAAATGGGCATGCATTGCCTGCTTGCTTCTCAGATCCCAAGGAATCTTGTACGTGACCAGTGTGTATGGCTTTCAGGTGGGCTACTGCTTGAGGGCATAGAGTTGTCCTTTATCACCTCACCAACCTCCTGCCACTGCTCTATGCTGAGTAAGGAAGTTCTGTTGGTCAACACGCCCAGCCTTCCTTCCCTTCAGATTCCCCCCACAGGGCCCCTGCCAGCCGGCCCCAGAGGGGAGTACCCTGCTTCCCTCACTTGAGGACAGTGGCACCCTCTAAAGCATCGGCAGGGATGCTGGACTGAGCCCAACGTCCTCCACTGGGTCCGGAGCTACTGCCTAGAGTTCATTTCCAGTGGGCCCAGGTGGTAAGGCACAGCAAGGTCCCACGCCAAGCCCAGCCCAGCTCCAGGGAGTAAGGGCCGAGACAAGTAGATCACGCGTTAAGAGAATGGGTCGAACTCACAGTGCCACCACTTACAGCTACCTAGCCTCCTATCCTGTTTCGTCATCTCTACAACAGGGATAAATGTGAAACATAAGTACTGTTTGGTGCTCTGCCTGTGACATAATAGGCTCAAAATAACCCCTGGGTCTCTGCTGCCCACTTTCCCCTTCCTCACTCAGGACTCTACAACTGGCCTGTCTTCGGCACCCAGGTGTTAAGGCATGACATGTTAGTACACCTCTCACCCTGCCTGGTGCTGGGAGAAGTATCTGTGAGTAGAGGAATTAAGATCTGATTTAAAGCCATGCATGAAAAGTCAAGGGTAAAGATACAAGAAAGGAGAACTCAAGGTCAACCAGAGCAATCACGGAAGGCTTCTCCTGTCAGAGAGGGCCTGGCCCTGAGTATTGAAGGACAGGCAAGACTGTGGTAGCTGTGCAGGAGCAAAGGTGAAATTGACTCAATGGCAAAGGGGAGCCTTGGAAGACAGGGAGGCAGAATAGGAGGGGGAACAAGGGTACTCTCACAGAGGCTGCAGGGTCAGATCTGACCAGGCCTTCCTACTTCCAAACTGAACACTCCAGTCCCTCAGAATCTGGCTCCAATCTACATCCCCACTATGCTATGCCACTCCCCACTGCAGGCTGCAGCCCACCTGCTTCTCAGTGTCTAAAGCCTCCACAAACTCTTGTCCCTTTGCACATGTAGTTCCTTCAGCCCAGAATGTCCTTCACCCTGTCACCAGTTCAGGGGCATACACCCCACTACACAGACACACTGATGACCATTATTTTCTAGGTGAAAATTAATGTTGTTTTTTCTTGATCATAAGATATATTTTCATTCTTAAAATTTGGAAAGTTCAAAAAAAAAAATTTGGAAAGTTCAGAAAAGCATGAGGATAAAAATCAAGACCATCCAAGCAGCTATGAACATGATCATCCCACAGCCAACCCCTGCCGCTCACCTACGTTACACGTGCTCACTCCCTTCTACATGAAGGGCTGGAGACGCTTTTCCAGTCAACTTACTATCATGAACATCTATTTTTGTTAACATTTTTAACAGCCACTGTTTACATTCATAATCATTTCTACTGTCTTCTCAGCAGTGGGCACTGAGGGAAGTTCCTACTTTCCTTTGTTTTGTTTTTACTGTAACAGACACAGTAAATACCCTTATGCATGCTCCTCTGTGCATTTGGCTCCTTAAGGAAATTCAGGAAGCTGGGCCACACCTATTTGCTCTGTGGACAAGGGTGCCATGCCGGATCCCCAGGCCAATTCTAGGGTTTGTCTATCTTCACTGCCACCTGAGAGAAAAAGTGTCTCATTCCCACCCTGTGTGTGTGGTTTTAGCTCTCTGTGGTGTCAAGTATGTAGTTTTGTCACTGGCTTTTCCACCTGACAGCTCTTTTACTCCTCCTCTGCTTGTTCTCTCAAGGGTAAGAAAAATGTCACTTGGGGGCCTCCCTGGTGGCACAAGGGGTTAAGCACCACACTATGAAGCCTCCACAGCCACTGCAGCACGAGTTCGATGCCCAGCTGGGGAAGGTGACCCACATGGCGTGGCAGACCTCTCCTGCTTTGCCCGCTGCTCCCCTCAGCAGTGTGTTTCAGTCAGTCTGCCTGTTCTGCTTCCCACTCTGTCTCTGGTGAACCCTCTCACCCCCCACATCTCTGGCCTGCACCCCAGCTCTTATATGCATCAATAAATAAATCTTAAAAAAAAAGTTACTTTCTTGGACCAAGATTCCCAAGACAGCCCCTTGGGTTCCCACAGCTTTCATCCCTGCTGATGAGGTATCTGTGAGTGTCGGAGCAGGCCGAGGGCCTGAAGAGCAAAGTGCACGTCATCCCGAGGCCAACCCAGGCGTGGGCCTGCGCTGTGCACCCTGACGAGGCTGGCTCGTCTGGCCTGCCGAGCTCATGCCCGCTCAGCACCTCCCATCTGCAGCTGAGAGCTGCCTCCACGTGAGCTGCCTGCTTTACTGAGCCTAGAGCAGGGAGACTGTTCGGCCAAACCCCTCTTCTACCTAGGCTGTAATTTCCTGATTAGGCACCACAGTCACCACCCCATCTGTACACACTGAGTGTTTCCGGTCGTCCTCTCCATCTCTGGCATTCCCAGTGCTCCCAGGGCCAAGCCAGGAGTCACTGGGCCAGCAGATTCAGAGCCAAACCAGACAGCCAGAAGGTGCCAGGGAACTGGCCGACTGAGGCCCCTCTGAGGAGCCACCCTCCCCCTCCCAGGGCCAGGCGCTGCTCACAAGGGGACCACGGCCTACCTTTCCAAGCTCACAACCTAGCTGGTGGGAAGGAACAAGCTCACCAGGAGGCAGCGGAGCAGAGGGGGCTCGTTCAGATACTGACTCTGCTCTCTAATGAGGATCTTGGCCAAGTGACAGTCTCTCTGAATCCAGCTCACCCACCTATGAAACGCAGAGAACAATCCTTAGGAAACCTTGGACAGCATCGCAGTGAAGACGTGAAAGAGCCCTGCTCTTCCTGAGCAGTGGTGTGGTCTTGGGCAGGTTACATCATGTCTCTGAACCTCAGTTTTACCAGCTTTTAATACTACCGCCCATCTACCCAAGTGCTGTCATGCGCTTCCAATCACGTGTGTGAACATCTTCACACACACAGACTCCATGTTCGACAAAGAGAACCAGCTATACCTTTCCTGCCTGGGCCTGGACCCCACCTTCTCTGGCCCAGGGGCAAGTTTGGAGGAGGTCTTTTTATCTCCAGCATCTCCACCAGGGACAGGGGCAGTAAAGGGCCAGTGGTCCTCTCAGGATGGTGTGGGGTGCCTCTATGAAACGGGGTGCCTCTGATGAGATGCCACTGTCCCATCGCCAGTCTCTAGTTTCCCAAGAATTTTAGAACAGACCCTCTCTCCCTCCAGGCCTCTTCCACATTTCAAGACTTCAGTTTCATTTTGTGAAATGTCAGTTGCACTAGGTGCCACCACCTCTGGGGTTCCTCACTTAAGAGACCTCTGCTCTAGCTGGAGGCTCAGTTGGTGAAATGCAGAGCCTTCTTAACATTTCCCAATTAAAAATTTTCAATTTCCCAATTTTCAGAGATCTCTATTCCACAGGTGATCTCCATGGCACCGCTATATTCCAGACTCCACATGGTCTAATCTTTTCACGGCGGTTCATGTTATTTTTAGTTTTGGGGGTTACATTTTTGCTCTTCCATAGGAATACAGGTTCCACTCATTTGGACTTTCATTTTTAAATGGTAATAGGTCAGCAACCCAAAATGTTTTAAGTAAGTCCAATCATTTGCCCCTCTCAAAAGTATCATGAGGAGTCAGTTCCTACCACACAAGGCAGCTTCCAGGCCCCATTTGTCCTTTCTGGTCTTATTCTCCAGCTGCAACAGACTCACTGTCTCCGGGTCTGTATCTCTTACTTCCTTCTACCCGCTCTTGTCCCATCTTCTCATTGTGCAGGTCCACTGAAACTTGCTGGTCTCTTAGTTTGCTGTTTTGCCCATCACCCTGATGTTTCACCATGGGGGAGAACCCAAATTGACCCAGAAAGCACTAGTGCATCCCATTCCTTCCAGTTCTCCAGTCCTGTTCTCCAGCAGTCTCCAGCTCGCATGGCACAGGAAATAAAATCCATGAGCGGAGTCTGAGGCATGGGCAGAGGGCTGGGAAGTGGGGACACTCATGTGTTGATAAATGTCACTCCATTGCATTCAGCTCCTTTCTCCTCATTGCCCAGCCCCCGTGACCAGAATCGGCAGCAGGCACCTCTCCTTTCTCAGTAGCCTAGGGAGGTGTTCTGAGCATCTTTCCTCTGGCGAGCCTGTGGATGATGCAGCAGGCAGGCCCAGGCAAGGGGGACCAGGAACTGACACCGAAACAGGGAGAGACAACGTTGAAAGCAAAGCCTGAGCTGCAGGAGGGCAGTTTGTTTTAGGAAGTGTCCTGCTCACCTACATCAGAGAAGGCATCAAGGTGTGCCGTTTCCAGCATCTGATTGATTTCTAGGGGTTGCTGGAATCCACAGGACTAACACTGAGTCACTGCCTGGACCGCCACAATGTAAGAACTGCTTCCTCATGGTGGAATCAACAAGCAGCTAAAAAAAAAAAAAAAAAAAAAAAAGTCCAGCTATCTTTCAAACAGTTCAAGCCTTGGATTCCAGATTATTCCCATAAGAGCTGGGGGAAGGCCTGGGTATGACCAGAGGGCTCAGGCTAGGTCCCCTGCCTCCCATCAGGCTGGCAGGATGGAATGAGAGAGCCATCTGGGGACAGCTCTGCTGAATCCCAATCTGGGGGGCTGGTGGGGGGTGGATGGGGAGGAAGAAGGTCCTATTTTCCACCACCAGGCCTGGGCAAGCAGAGCCATTTCTGCCCCAAGCAAATCAATAGAAAGTCTTGGCCAAGCCTGTTTGAGTTGGTGAGAGCCCAAGTGGGAATTCCAATCTACCAGTGTTTGCTCTGCAGGCAAACACAGCCAAACAGAAATACCGCTTCAGGACTTCGCGCCAAATATCCGTCGGTGTGTTCTGCCAACAGTGCCAGGTCAGCCCTCCGCACGTCACTGCCCCCCACTTCTCTGCTCTTTGACAGCCTCTGCGAGTGCCCTGAAAGGCTGCTTGCCCTCACGCCGCAGCCCTGTGCCCCCAGCTTCCCTTCTGGCCCTGGACCCCAGGTCTTCCTGGTCATAAGAGCCGTCTGCCTGCCATACATCTTGCATCAGCTCTATCTAGAGACCCACTTCCTGTCCCTCTGCAGTTTCTGACCCAAGCTTCCTGCCCTCAGCTCCACACTCCCCTCCCTGCCACCTTGCTGCTGGCCCAGGCCGCTCAGCCCCACACCGCACAGCCCTTCCAGGCTGGTTGCCTAGCAGAGAGCCACGGTCAGCACAACCCAAACTTGGCTACGTCTCTTTTCGCACTCTCCTGTGTATTTTTTATTTGATCTCTACAGTGGGTCATTTTATCAGCCTATTTCTCAGAGGAAATAGCTGAGGGTTTGAAAGCTAGGTCACCTTGCCAAAGTCACCCAACCAAGGAATCCAGGTCTTTTGATTCCAAAATCAGGGTAATTTCTAAATTGCCTGCTTGAAGCAAATTTTTAAATCTTTTGTTCACTCCCCATGCCTAAGGCAATTCTCAGTATTCCTGGGGAAAGCGGGCAAAGTGCTTTCACAGTCTCCTGAGCAACGCTGGCTGGCACAGTGTAAGCAGTTGGTTTTGCCCCAGCCCTGAGCACAGTCATTGCCTGAGGTCTGCCCGTTCTGCTGACCGGGCAGGCCCCCAGAAGCCCCTCCCGGACTCTCTCATTAGGCAGAGAGTGGCGCCCTCTGACAAAGGCTACAGTCACCACTTCAGGCCCACCTCCCAGGGCAATATTAGCACAGGATTCTCATCACCCCAGAATGCAGGCAGGCAATGCCCCCTGCCCTCACAGGACTCCCCACATAGGGTCTCACATTCCAGAGCAATGTTTCTTGACACGATTTACATAATTTCCCATTGGGTTCAGAGTGTGGACAGTTGCACATGGAAATGTTCAGAATTATCTTAGAAGTCACATGCTCTGTACATTTAATTACTGTATCTTCCTCAGGGGAATTTTTTCTTGTCCAGTCTGAAGGCACTTCTTGGTCCAGGGCCTCAGGTGGCTTCCCCGTGAGCCCCGCGTTCATCGGTCCTGAGGTCTAGGGAGCAGAGCCAGTGTGACACCTGGATATGGCCTCTGGCCAGGGAGAACTGTGAGCCTCCTTCTCCCTACTGCCAAGGTTTGGCTGTATCACGTGGGTGGAGGCGTTCAGGAGGGCTCCAGGGAGTCAGAACTGATGGGTACCTACCCAGACCCAAGCCCCCAAATTAGGAAAACTGTAGCCACAACAACCATCACGAGGCCTGCTCAGAAAGCCTCTGTTTAATGGGGAGCCTGTCACAGGCAGAGGCCAGAGGCCAGTGTGACCCACTCCCAACTACTCAAAGATGTTATTTGAGGTCTGGGACTGCTTCTTCGGGGGCATTTCCTCAAGAAGTTCGCTCAGCACATGCACGATCTCATAGTACAGCTCTTGAAGCCTGGAAATGGAGCAGAAGATGAGGGGGCCAGGCTCAGGGGAGAGGTCCTGGTCACCCTGGCCCACCCACCTTACCTACACATCCTCCACACCTGCCGGGGTGAGGCTGGGAAGAGCAAGGACTTCGGAGCCAGATCAGACTGGCTGGAATCAGTCTGCCACTCTAGTGTGGCCCCCAGAGTAAGTAACCGCGCCCAGGTGTCAGGGTGGAGACAACAAACTCCTGGGCGCTGAGTGACGGGACTACTGGCAGTTGACCAGATGCTGCCTGGCCCCTTCTCGGGCTCAAAGTGCGTGTTCCCTGATCCTTTCCTTTTAGTTCCTCCACTCCATGAAGTCCTCTAGGGGGCTTTTGTTAAGAAATCAGACTTGCTCAAGAGCCCACTGAGGCCCCACAGGCCCCCACCCCTGGCCTCCCAGCCCAGCGAGGTCAGCTACAACCCCAGCTAATGTGCACTGAGTGCAGTCCCAGACCAGGCCACACTCAGAGCTTCACACATACTGTTTTCCTAGAATCAGCCCAGCAGTCCCTCATGTGACAGGTGGGGAAGGCAGAGACTTGCCAGTCAGTACTCTTTCCTCTGCCCGCTGAGAAAAGGGTGAGTGAAGAGGCCTGGAGAGTGGAAGGAGTACAGGTCAGGGTGGGCTGAGAAGGGGCAGGGGAGCAGAGTGCCCCAGCCCCGTGTACACATGGCATCTGCACCCCCAAGAAGAACTTCCTCCTACCTACCCTGCACGCTGGAAATCACCCCTTGCCCTCCCGGGGCACCTGACATGGCCCTGCCTGCAAGGAAGCCCAGGGGATCAGGAAAGGCCTGGTCTCTGGGGTAGGGCGAGAGGGGCTAGGACTGACTTGTAGATCGTGGTGTCCTGGCTGTCCAGGGTGGACAAGTAGACGTCAATAAAGGGCAGGCTAGTGCCAAAGTCATCTAAGACCATGGGGTCATCATGTCGCAGGGTCTTCTTAAAGTTCTTCACCAGATCATTGAAACTTCTGTTGTTAATATTTTTCTAGAGGGAGGTATAAAGAGAACAATGATGAAGAAGGGGTGATACCCAAAATGTACAGAGACCTGGGGCTCCCCCATGAGGGACCCAGATAGAGGCATGACCCTGGCCCCAGGATGAGTCCTGAATCAAGCCACACAGGTTCATCTTGACCCTTCCTAAAAGGCTCTGACCGAGGCAGCCTCGCCAGCCATCATCACGGACATGAGGGCAGGTGGCACAGGCAGGAACCGGTGACAGCAAGACTGTGACTCAGGACGACCTCACCCGACCCTGGGAAAACGCTGGGCACAGTCAAGACGTCGATGTGTCCTCCCCAGAAAGAAGTGAGGGAGGAGGGCAAGGCCCACATGGGGAGGAAGGGGCAGCATGCCCACCACCCACAGAGCGCCAGGCCCGGGCGGTGCTGAGCACTCACACTGAAGAGCAGACGGCTCAGCCCTGCACCGCTGGAGCACACTTGTTAGGAAATCTCCGAACCGCTCTGCTCGTTCTTGTCCCAGGGTGGAGAACTGAGGCTGAGTGCCACCTCTGAGGGCCTCCGTGGGCTCGGAGAGACTCACTGAGAGGACGGGGCCATGCCTGCTAGCACCCACCAAGCTCCTGTTCTTGGTTGTTCCTGTCAGCCCTGACTGTCCATCTGTCTGTCTACCTGCACGTGGAGACGACCTACCTTTGCCTGGATCAGCCTGCTGATCTCATCCTGCTGCCGCTTCAGGATCACCTGCTTCTCCTCCATGAGTGTCATGTGCCTCTCCAACATCAGCTCCCGCTCAAACTTTTTGATGGAGTCCTAGGGAATGGGCAGATGGAGGTAAGTGGGGGCTCTCACCAGATACTCGCCCCCATTTCTTCTTCCCCAGCCTTGTATTGCTCTTCAGGCCTCTCAGCAGGAGGAACCCCAGCTCCACACAGGACCGGTCCCCAAATCAAGCTGCCAGTGCCAGCTGCAGTGGTCTCCCACGCCCAGTGTCACGAGGCAGGGAAGCACTCTGGCTCAGAGAGAAGCGTCATGCTGGGGCGCTGGCGGGGCACAGCCACAGCAGGAGGGAGGCAGCTCAGGATCCTCCCTGGAGACCTGGCCCACAGTTCCACCTGCCACACCTGAATCAAACACTCATTGTGACACTCAAAACCTCACCTCAGTGTAGATGATCATCACGCCGACAAACATACTGAGGAAGATGAAGGAAGCAAGCAAGATGAAGATGATGGTGAACGCCCGACTCAGAGCAAAATTCCTGTCATCCAGCTTCTGCTGCAGGTTTGTCCAGCCATCCACCTGCTCAACAGGTGGGGGATGCTGAGTGGCAAGGCCCAGGGGGCAGGAGTTCTTCCCACTTACCCAAGGGAGCCCAGGCCCACTGAGGAGGAGGCTGGCTCTGTTTCCACGTCAGCACCCCCTGACTCTCCAACCCCGCCCATAGAGAGTACCTAGGGGTGCAGGCGCCACTGGGTGGGGTGGTCGGGACTTATGATCAAGGTGCACTAGGGGGGCCCTTCTGCCTCTCTGCCAGGCCCTCTTTGGAAAGACCCCCAGTCTTTCCAGGGGTAACAGTTTCAAATTTCAAACTTGGGCTTGCAGGCTTATTCTGGGTGAATTTGCAGCAGCCTGTCCCCAGAGAGGTTGTGTGACACGGGTTTCATTTCTAAGCTAAACTCAATCCAAGTTAATTCTCTTTTGAGAACTCTTTGAAAAGTGTTACAACCCTGTGGGACAAATGGAGCTGCTCTAGGGAGTCAAAAGATTAAAGACAGAGCTAGACCTCTGGTCAGGGCATGGATAGCAACTGTTCTGGGAGGCCAGCCCTCAGCTTCCCCAGCTAGCTAGGAACTTGAACATGGAGAAGGCCCCACATGAGCCCAGTGTGTCCAAACACATGCCAGCTTACAGCCCTTCTCAAGGTCCCTGTCCTCTCCACTGCTCCTGAACTCGGTACCGTGATCAAGCTGAAGAGGGTAAAGAAGGCCACAGCTAGGTTCCCCCAGTTATCCAGGTCACCCCCGTCTGGATCTCCGAATAGGCAGAAGCCCAACACCGCGAAGATGTACATCAGGAGAAAGAGCAGGATGAGCACGGAGGCCACAGTGTAGACTGTCTGCCCCATGGCAGTGATGAGCGTCTGCAAAACAGGAACACCGGGGCAAAGCAGCTGGGCTGGTGAGGCCCAGGAAACAGAGGTCCAAGCTGCCCAGACCACAGCTGACCACAGCATCCAGGGCCATGCCTGGCACATGGCAGATGCTCCCTAAATGACCGGATGGATGGATGAGCAGATGGGAGCTGTGCCATGCTGTGGGCCAGACCGATCTGACCATGGTCTATCAACACCTAGCCTCCACCCAGTTACCTATGGGAAAAACACGCCTGCTGCCTCGGCTCTGAGGTTGTCTCCTTCTACCACTAACCAGTCCATTTGACCCCAGCCTGGCTTTGTGGCCATTGCAAGGTGTCCCACCCCTCTCCTCAGTGGAGAAGGTTCTCAGTGGTTAATTTTGAATGCTCCTCCAGTCCCAGAAGGAATAGAGGAGCCACCCCAGAAGAACGAAGAGGGCTGAGAGGAGTGTGGTTCCCATTCTTTTTGGGTTCTGTTTTACAGTCCACCTTGTGACCTCAGCCTCTTCCTTTCCCCCCAGTGAAGTGGGTGTTTGTCTTTACTCCTGGGAAGAGTAGTACATGGTTCTTCATGGTTCACTCTCCATGCCTGGGGCCTTGCACACAGTAGGTGCTCAATACATGCTCACCTCCCTAGAGGCGATCACAGACTTAGGTCGGTGTTGTCATTCTTCCTATACCGACATAGGGATCAAAGACCCCCAGAAGCAAAACAACTCTGTCAGGGTCACACTGCAATACAAAGGCAGAGCTAGGGCCAATTCCTGAGCCATGTGCTACCACTTCAACCACTAGGCCTCTTCAACCACTAAAACCCCTTTTTCTAAGCCAAGAAATCATTTGTCTTATCACTAGGACAGGAGGTACTCGCTCGAGCTGAAGTACAGGCCAGAGCAGCCTGGCAGTCCAGGGTGAACCGAGAGACAGCCCAAGCGCGCTGGATATGAACTGGTTTGGAGAGCCTGCAGAGCCTAATCACATACTGGATCCCTCTCTCCTCCCCTCAGGGGAAGAAAATTAGGAATTTTAAGTTAATTCTATGAGAACTGAGTCAGAACATCCTTCCCAAGAACTAAGACTAAAGAGGTGATCCTCAGAAAAGCTGCAATGGGACACTGAGTGCAGATGGAGTGGGGGAGCACTGAGGAAACTGAGGAGCCCCAGGAGGGTGAGGGAGAAGCCTGGTTGGGTGTCCCAACCCCAAGCCTGCAAAGGCCCAGAGCTACCTGAAGTCAAAGCTGAGCAGTCTTGGGAACGGCTGTGGGGAACAGGTCACTCTCCAGAAGCCCCATGTGGGACTCTGACAGCTGGCCTTGGCCGGGTCCTTCAATAATCCAGGCAAGTGCATCATCCCCAGGCCAGATGGTGCCTACATCTAGTCCAGGGGAAGAAGGCCCAGACCACTCCCTTCTCTGAGGAAGTGCTAGGCTTTCGAAGTCTACCGTTTGGCCCCCAGGAAATGCCAGATTTGGAATTCCCAAATTCTCTGGGCAAGCAATTGCAAGCCCTGGTGCAATTCTCCAAAATGTATTTCTTAGAGGGGCCCAGCTGCTCTGAGAGTGCCCTCCTGCCCAGTCAGTCAGAGATGCAAAAAGTGATGAGCCTGGAGGAGGAGGAGGAAGGCAAAGCCGGCTCCCTCCACAGCCAGGCACATGAAGGTTGCTCTACAGGCTGAAATTCCAATGACCAGGGCAGTGTGACCCTCGGGTGCCCAGTGAACAGAACTTCTCTGTGTGCATAACAAGAAGGACCTAGTCCCTCACGGTGCAGATTTACTGCATGAGATGGAAGGCCAAGTGTCACTTTAATTAATGAGTAGATGGTAGCCAAGAACGCACCGGCGTACCAGCTGTGGGCACTGAGGCTGTGGCCCTGTTAAATTTAGATTCCAGTGAACGTAAATTAGCACAGCGGGGTAGGTCCTCTCAGCTGTTACCTCTAGTCCCCCTTGATCAGCTGGCAGGCCAGTGAACAGCAGAGGGTGTGTAACCCAGAGTCAAATTTCTGTGCCTCCAGGGACCCAGGGTCCAAGGACACCACACGTTTTGTCCTCATGTCTGTGGGTCTTGATGCATGTCCACAGGAACCAGAGCAGAGGCTGCTGTCACTAAGCGAGTGAGGCCAAGATCTGGAAATGACCTCGACCAGCTCTGTGCTCCCTTTACTGGAACCCTGGGCTGAAAGGATAGGTGGTTCCTACCAGGCCCTAAGCCCTAGGTACTTTGAGGCCTTTGCCTCTGACTAGGCTAACAGTCCCCATGACAGTGCCCTGGGCCTTGCAATGTGCCAGACCAGGTCCCAAGACAGATGTCCCTATGACCAGCCTTCAGACTCCCCTCCTCTCTGTGCTGTCCTGGGCTCCCTTTCCCTCTGTCCACCACCGTTACCTCCTTTCTCACGTGGCTCCTGCTAGTCTCTCACACACTCACCCTGTGGTTAGACCTCTCATGCCCTCACCTGGAAATCCTCTTGCCTGAGGACCTTGCTCCTCAGCAGCCTTCTTGAGGGGTCTGATTCAGGAGGCCACCCTCGACCTTTTCTTGAGACCCCAGCTCCATAAGCCAGGCCCCAGCTTCTGGGCAGGACCAACCCCTTCCCACTTCCCACTTCGAATGTGTCTCCAACCTCCACCCATCCTGCTCTCATGCTAAAATCTACTATCTAGCCCAAGCCTCTCTGCCCCTTGACTTCCTCATCTCTGATGGTCCCTACTCCACATTAGTCCCCTGCTTCCTTGGTGCCCAACACCCAGAAAAACCAGGCTACACTTCTCATTGTTCCAGCAGTCCCTCACTCTAAGATGGCCCCAGCTGGCACTGACCATCCACGACCTCCACCTTCTTTCCTTGCAGCAGCCTGACTCCGTCCCTAACGTGGTCTCCAATGCAACGCACCTCAGACACAGCCTTTCCCACTTCCAGGGCATGTTATAGGGTTTGTCTCTCGCTTACAAAGGGGAACCACTCTCAGGTTTGAGAGGAAATGTACCAAGATCTGATGTGCACTTGAGAGATCCCTGCTGCCAGGGCACTTGTGCTCCAGCCTCTCAGCAGCATGGGAGGCCTCTGTGGGAAGGCAGGTAAAGGCAGATGGCGATGGAGAAAGATAAAGGCTGTGGTGATGAAAACGTGGACCAGTCAGTAACTACTGAGGTGGCCGTGAAACAGGCTTAGAGGGAGAAGAGTCAACTTAATGACTCAAATTAATGACATGGCATAAAGGGGGTGGGAGAGAATCTTTCATCAAAAGACCACAGGAGGATGAACCAGGGTTTGGGGACAGAAGGGTGGGTAAATTCTGGTTTAGACACGTTGAGTTTGAGCAACACATGATGTCCAGGAGGTGGTTTTGAAGGCGAAAGTTAGGAAATGGGCACAGGCAGCCAGTTAGGAACAGGGTACACCAAACCCCTAAATCCACTTATCAGCCTGACTGAGAATCACTCAGTTGGAACTAGGCTTCCCCTCAGCCAAGCCTGACGTCCATTAATCAGTCCTGACTGGAGATCACTACCAGACCAGGAGAGTGCCCCGAACGCCAGCCCAGTAAAGGGCAGAATGTCCAGAACATATTAACATAATGCTAAAGCAATGGGCCAAGGGTGAGTTCAAGAAGGTGGGTCAGGTAATATGGGCAAACTCAGTGGACCTTGGTAGCTTAGAAGACCCCGTGGGCCCAGCCAATCCACAGGAGACACAACATGGAGACACCCAACCATCAAACCACCATTCCTTGCCCACTATACCCAGATAAGAACCTACTTCTTGCTACCTCAGTTGACTACCCACTTAGGATCCCTTTCTGCTTGGAGAACATTCCTGTTCTTCCTCTTGTCCATCAATAAATCTCTTTTCTGTAACTTTGGTCTCAACGTTGAATTCTTCCCTCGCCAAGATAAGAACTGAGAAAGCACCCACCTGGAGTCCTTAGTCTCCAGGGCTGCTTCCTAAAAACTCCAATTCAGTTTGAGTTTGGAGGTCAAAGAGAGGTGTGGACAGGTAAAGACCACCACTAAGGAGAGAAAAAGATCACCCAAAGAGAATATGCAGAATAAGAGAAGCAGAAAACTCAGGACAAGGTTCTGAGAAAGCAACACTTATGGGCCAGGCAAAGGACACACCTGAGAAATCACAGCCAAGAGACCTGCAAGAAATCAAGAGAAAGTGGTGACAAGGATGCCAGGGGAAGCAACCACTGGACTTGGGGGCAGAAGCTAGTTCCTTTAGAGGAGAGGGAAGGAGCCAGGGTAGAGATGACATGCCCAAAACCAAAGCACCACCAGCTTACTCACTCGGATGCCACGGCTGTAAGTGATAAGCTTGAGGATGCGCAGGGACTGTATGCCATTGGTGATGTTGAGGTAGGGATAGTGCTTGCCCTTTAACTTAACAAAGATGTAAGGGAGAGTGAAGATGCCAATAACAACCACATCAAGCACGTTGTAGCCGTTCTTCCAAAATCTGATGGGGTCCATGTAGAGCTTGAGGTAGAACTCTGTACTATAGATGGACTGAAATAAGAGCTCTGAGACCTGCAGGGGTGACAAGGGTGGGTGGGTCAGACCAGGTTACAGAGCCCTATACCCTGGCCTCCTCCAGTCTGGCCCACCCAATCATTGTGTTTGGGGTAAAAGGCGTGCCTAAACACCCAAAAGAGAGTAAAACCCAGGCACAGTCCCTGGTACACTGTGGACACATAGTGTGCCCACTCCCATCTACTGTGTGTGTCTTCCCTACCCAGCAGCCCTAGGCCAGGAGCCAGGTTTGACCTTGGGTGCTTGGGAATGACTAATTGGCAAAGAAAAGAACAACGGAGGCCCTGGCATAAGGCACCTCATCATGTCAGGCAATTTGAACGTCAGGTTTCCCAAAGAGAAAGTCCCAAGAATTTTCTTATCAACCCGAATATTAAGCCTTTAGGAACAGAGATGAAACACTGAAATATCTACTTATGTTTATTTTTTCACATTTAAAATCAGTTAACTAATCTGTTTCTAAGGAGATGAAGACTATTTTTTCCACTTTTACACCTTACGAAACCTTATTCAAATTCTTCTCACATGTCTACAATTCCACTGGCTTTGTTTTCACTGAAAGATACCTTCTGAGTCAACTAAGCTTTTCCTTATCATCAATGCATTTCATTCACTGAAAAAGCTTTAATTGAGCATCTACCATGTGCCACACAAATTTGTTTTAGGCAATGGGAAACACAAACATGAATAAGAAAATTCCCAGCCCCCTTCCCCAAGTTTGCAATCCAGTAGGGGACACAGACATAAATGATTAAACAAGTACATGTATAACCTCATAGGAAGGAAAATGAAACAGCTCTAAGGGAATGCAGCATCTGCAAGTGTTCAGAAAAGGTGGTGCGTGGAGGCCTCACTGAAGCCATAATTAAAAGCTGCGAGAATTCTTACCAATGGCAAGTAGGAGAGATGTTCAAGATACACAGAAGACAGGGTGGCTAGCACAGAAAGAGAGAGCAGGGAGAAAGGGAGATGCAGCTGGAAAGAGGTGGGCTATAGAGGGGGGCCTGGTATACCCTGTAAGAGTTTTGAATTTTAATCTCACCCTTTTAGGATTTTTAGGAGTGAGGCCGTGATTATGAATGATTTAAATTTTTAAGAGATCTTGCTGGAGAAAAAAAAAAAAAAAAAAAAGAGACTCTGGGGAGCCAGGAAGAAAAGCAACTGGGAGGCAAGTTAGGGAGGAGGCGACAGGTAATAGAACGCCTAGAAGTCACCCAGGCAAAAAATGAGATTGGACTGGGTTGGATTGGGGATAGTGTGGTATTTAAAAGAGGTCTACTCTGGCTGTATTTTGGAGGTAGGGATGACAGGAAGTGCTGATGAGTTCAGGCACGCAGAGGGTAGAGGTAAGACAGAGCAACTGGGTAAATGGTGATGCCCTGAACTAAGATGAGTTTGGGAATGGGTTAGAGGGGTCTAGAGAGTTTAAGGCAGAAAATAGAAGGGGTTTTGCTATCACCTTTTAAATATACGTCATGTGCTAGCACTAGAATGTATAACTCAAACCACAGCTGTCCATTTAGATAACATGAGATCCCCACACAACAACGATGCACATAGACTTTTAGTTAACTAAAACACACACTACTGCCCAGCTAAGAAACAAAACATTGTCAGTACAGGCAGACTTTTTGGATTACCTCATTGACCAAATCCCTTTCTCTCCTGAAAAGGTAGTCCTGTTGTAAATTGGAAGTACATCATGCTCTTGTATATTATACTTTTATCTCACTTGTGCCTCTAAAAGCACATGACTTTGCTTTGTGTTTCAATTATATTAAGTATATATTAAATATCATATTCACTAAAGAATTGACAATTTGTTTTCATTTGTTTGTAAGCTTTATTCATGTTGATGTGTGCAAATCTAGTATGCTGTTCCATCAAGATCGGTAGTAACACTTAGGAAAATACTACCACTTACTTATCTGGTTACCTGCTGAGTGATTAATTTAGTTTGTAATCATTTTCTATTGCTGATTCTTTTACACTTTGTTGTGTGCTTGTGTGATGTTTCTCGGTTTCTCACTTTCTTTGGAAATGGAGCCACAGGGTTATAGAATATGAGCATTTTTAACCTTCACTAGATTACTGCCAATTGTTTCCTTGAAGTTTTTGTACAGTTTAGTTATCAGCAGTGTTCCTATTGTTTTACATACCAAAACTTCTGCCAGACCTAAATTTTTGTTAGTCTGATGAAATATTAAATGGCATCTCATTTTTTCTTTTTCCATTTCTCTAATTTTAATGAAGTTGGGCATCTTTCTATATTTAAGTTGTAAATTTCTTGTTTCTGGTCTTTGGCCGAACTTTCTGCAGGACTGTTTTGTCTTTTTTTTTTTTTAATATTTATTTATTTATGTATACTAGAGCTGGAGTACAGGCCAAAGTTGCCAGAGGTGAGAGGATTCACCAAAGACAGTGGGGAGCAGAACAGTCAGAACACACTGCTGAGGGGAGCAATGGACGAGGCAGGAGAGCTCTGCTGCGCCATGTGGGTCCCCTCGCTGGTCAGCGGCAGGGATTGAACTCGTGCTGCAGTGGCTGCGGTTTGCTTCATAGGGCATTGCTTAACCCACTGTGCCACAAGGGAGGCCCTGTTTTGTCTTTCCCTTATTGACTTGGGAGATAATATTTCCTATCTTTTGAATCCTAATCCCTTACCTGTTAGATAGATTGCAAATGTCTTCTATGCTGACTTTTCTTCTCTTTAATGATCTTTTAATATATAGAAATTTATAGTTTCAGGGGCCTCCTGGTGGCGCAATGGGTTAAGTAACACACTATGAAACAAATTACAGCCACTGCAGCATGAGTTCAATCCCTGCCTCCCGCCAGGGAAGTGACCCACATGTCATGCAGACCTCTCCTGCCTCTCCTGCTGCTCCCCTCAGCAATGTATTTTAGTCACTCTGCCTGTTCTGCTCCCCACTCTGTCTCTGGTGGATCTCTGGTCTGTACCCCAGTGCTTGTATGCATAAAAATTTCTTTAAAAAAAAAAAGGTTTACAGTTTCAATGGAACCAAATTAGCCAATTTTTTTTCATGATTTGTGTATTTTATGTCCTTTTTTTAAAAAAAAAAAATTATGCATACAAGAGTTGGAGTTCAGGCCAGAGGCATGGAGGATGAGAGGATTCACCAAAAACAGAGGAATAGAACAAGTAGACTGACTGAAACACACCGCTGAGGGGAGCAGCGGGCAAGGCAGGAGAGGTCTGCCAGGCCATGTGGGTCAGCTCCACGGCCAGGTATCTAACTCATGTTGAAGTGGCTGCAGAAGCCCCAGAGCACGGCGCTCAACCCCATGGCGCCACCAGGGCAGCCCTGTGTATTTTATATCTTAAGAAACCTTTTCTTCCTGATATCATGGAAATATACTGTATTTTTCTCCTAAACTTAATTTTAAAGTTTCACTTTTCAAGTTCAGTCTTTTGTCCCATTGTATCTACTGTGAGATAAAAGATCAAACTGCATTTTTTTCTCCATATGCGTTACCAATCATCCAATAACACTCACTGAAGAATCTCTCCTTGTGCCACTCATTGGCAGCACCACCTGAAGGCACCAGTTCCCAGGTAAGCCAGGGTCTGTTTCTAAGCTCTCTATCATGTCACACTGGTCTACGTGTCTATCCACATATGATCATCCCACCTTAGCTACTCCAGTTTCTTAGAGAGCCATGTGACCTGGTGAACTAAGATTTCTCCCCTTTTTAACTATAAAAATCATCTTTGTTGTTCTTTATCTTTTATTAGTTTATCTAAATCTTAGCACCAGCTGTTGGAGACCCATAAAAAATCCTGCAACTCTTTATTGCTTATTCAATATCTTTATTTAGTATTAACTTTATTAATTTTTTTTAGATTCTTTTGGGATTTCTACATGGAAATCAACTGTGAATAATGACAGGGTTTGTTTTTTTTTTTAAACTTTCTAATCCTTAACATATTTATTTTAAAAAAAAAGGATTTTATTTATGCACCCAAGAACTGGGGTATAGGCCAGAGGTGGGGGTAGATGGGTGAAAGGATTCACCAGAGACAGAGTGGGGAGCAGAACAGGCAGATGGACTGAAATACACTGGTGAGGGGAGCAGTAGATAGACATGAGAGGTCGATGTGCCATGTGGGTTGCTCCCTGGCAAAGTATCCAACTCATGCTGCAGTGGCTGCAGATAACTTCATAGTGCTGCGACCTAGCCCCTTGCGCCGCCAGGGAGACCCTCCTTAACATTTCTTGTTACAATGACTATGACTCAACTAGAAATTTTTTTAAATATATATATACACACACACATATATTTACACCATTGTTCATTTTTGTATGTTTGATTTCTCCCCTCAGGTGTCATCCCAATAAAATTCCCACCATCAGGCCTCCCTGGTGGCCCAGTGGGTTGAGCACCGCACTGTGAAGCATCTGTAGTGGGAGTTTAATCCCCGGCCTGGGAGGGGACCCACATGGCATGGCAGACCTCTCCTGCCACACCCGCTGCTCCCCTCAGCAGTGTGTTTCAGTAGATCTGCCAGTTCTGTTCCTGCTTTTGGTGAATCCTCTCATCCCCTATGCCTCTGCCTATGTTTCTTCTATAAACTTTATGGTTTCAGGTCTTTCATCCATTTTAAGTTTGGTTTTTGTGTATGGTATAAGATAGTAGTCTAGTTCATTCTTTTGAATGCAGTGGTTCAGTTTCCCCAGCACCATTTATTGAAGAGACTATCCTGTTCCAGTGTGTATTCTTTGCTCCTTTGTCATAGATTAGTTGGCGATATACATGTGGCTTTATGTCTGGGGTTTTCAATTTGATTTCCATTGGTCTGTTGTTTGTTTTTGTTCCAGTACCATGCTGTTTTAATTATTATGGCTTTGTAGAGTAGTTTGAAGTCTGGGCTTCTTCATACTGCCACTCTTCCTTTTTTTAGTCAGGAAAGCTTTGACTATTTGAGGTTTTTTTGTGATTCCATAGGGAATTTCATCAACATTTATTCTATTTCTTTGACAAATGCCATTGAGATTTTTATTGGAATTGCATTGAATCTGTAAATTGCTTTTGGTGTGATAGTCATTTTGATAGTTAATTCTACTGAGCTATGAACAGGAAATGTCTTTCCATTTCTTTGAGTCTTATTTCTTTTATCAGTGTTTTGTAGTTTTCTTTGTATAGGTCTTTTACCTCCTTTGTGAGGTTTATTTCCAGGTATTTAATTTGGGGTACAATTGTATTTTCTTGATTTCTTCTTCAGACAGATTGTTTGCATATAAGAAGGCTACTGATTTGTGTTTTGTTTCCTGCTACTTTACTAAACCGATTGTTTTAATTTTTCTGTAGAGGTTTTAGGATTCTTTCTATATATTACCATATTATATGCAAATGGTTTTACTTCTTCTTTCCCTATTTTGATTCCTTGTCTTTCTCTCGACTTATTGTTCTAAGACTTCCAGTATCATACTGAAAAGCAGTGGTAAGTGTGGACATCCTTGTTCCAGATCTTAGAGGGAAGGCTTTTAATTTCTCACCATTAACAATGATATTAGGTGCAGGTTTGTCACATATGGTATGTTCCTTCTACCCCAAGAATTTCAAGGGCCTTCATCATAAATGGATGTTATACTTTATCAAGTGATTTATCAGCATCTATTGATATAATCATATGGTTTTTATTTTTCTTTCTGTTGATGTGGTGATTTTTGGATGTCGAACCACCTTGTCCCTGCTACAAATTCCACTAGTCATCACGTATTATCCTTTTGATGTATTGTTGGATTCAGTTTGTTAGAATTTTTGCATCTGTGTTCACTTGGGAGATTGGTCTAGTTTTCTTTTTGTGCATTGTCTTTGTTTGGTTTTGTGTAATATTGACTCCATAAAATATACTTGGTATATTTTTTTTCTCAACTTTTTGAAAGAGTTTTTGTAAGCTAGGCAACAGATCATCTTTGAATATTTGGTAGAGCTTATTTGTGAAACCATCTGGCTGTAGGCTTTTGTTTTGGGGGAGGGTTTAGATTACTGTTTCAGTTTTCCTACTTGTAATTGGTTTAAGTTTTCTATCTCTTCTTTCTTCAGCCTTGAATGACTATATAGTTTTAAGAACTTTCTCATCTCATCTAGATTGTTGAACTTGTTTGCATATATGTTCATAGTAATTGGTGACTAGTCTCTGGATTTCTGCTGTGTCTGTTGTAATTGTTTCTCTTTCATTTATGGTACTATTTGAGTTTTCGCCCTTTTCTTCTTTGTGAGCCTGGCTAAAGGTCATCTATTTTGTCTATTTTTTCAAAGAACATACTTTTAATTTCACTGATCCTTTGTATTGTTTCTTATTTCTGCTTGAATTTTTATTTCCTTTCTTCTACTGGCTTTGGGGGGTATTTTTGTTGTTCTTTTTCCAGTTCTTCAAGATGTGAGATTAGGTTGCTTTTCTGGATTCTTTCTTGTTTCTTGATGTGGACCTGTACCGCTACATACTTTCCTCTTATTACTGCTTTGCTGTACCCATGTATACTGGAAAGTTGTGTCCTCTTTGTCCCAATGTATTTAATTTCTTCTTTGATTTCTGCATCAATCCAGTGGTTTTCCAGTAGCATGTTTTTCAGTCTCCGTGTAATGGGTTGGGGATTGAGGGAGTCCTTGCTTTCTTTTCATTGTTGATTTCCAGTTTGATGCCTTTATGGTCAGATAACATAGTTGGTATGATTTCAATCGTCATGTATTTGTTGATGTTTACCTTGTGTCTCAGTATGTAGTTAATCCTAGAGAATGATCTGTGTGCACTTAAGAATGTGTATTCATTGTTTTTTGGGGTGCAGTATCCTATAATGTCTGTTAGGTCCATGTGTTCTTGTTTATTTTTTGTCTCATTGATTGGTCCATTGGTGAAAGTGGGTGTTGAGGTCTCCTACCACATATGTAGCTTCTCCAATGTCTGTTTTCATATTTGAAAGTAACTGTCTAATGCTCCTTCATTGGGTGCACAGATACTGGTTAGTGTTATAACTTCCTGGTATACTGTCCCCTTGATCATTATGTAGTGTCCATCAGTGTCTCTTATCACCATTTTTAGCTTGAAGTCTACATTACGTGAAATAAATATGGCTGCCCTTGCCTTCTTTTGGGGGCCATTTGCCTATAGAATAATTTTCCAGCCTTTTAGTTTCTATCGCTCTTAAGTGTGATTCCTGTTTGTTGGGTGGTATTTTAAACTACTAATGTAATGTTTTATAGTAATTAAGGACATACATGAACATATAAATATTTCAAATTTTATTCTTACTGAGAATGTTTCATTTTTTCTAGAAAATCAACTTATTTCAGCTAGACTTTTTAGTTTATTAGCATAAAATTATTAAATTTATGGTACCTGCTATATCTACAATTTTGCCTTTAATTCCTAGCATGATTCAGAGATTCCACTTACTCTGACTCATGAAGAAAGTTATATTTACAGGTCTAACTTAGGGTTTTGTTCATACTTTCTCTGAGTCTTTGTTTTCTATTTCATTGATTTCTACTACTTTCTTCTTTTTCACTTCTACCATACTATTTCTTTCATTTTGATTTTATTCTCTGTTCTTTTCCAATAGGTCAGCTCATTAATTTTTCAAGTTGAGATATAATTGACATAACATAAAATTCATCATTTTAAAGTGTAGAATTCAGTAGATGGGGCTAGTTTTGAGAACATATCACTTTTGTTTATCTATTGTGGTTAAATAAAATATCATTAAATTTACCATTTTTAGCCATGTTAGGTGTACAATTAAGTAGAACTAAATGTACTAACAATGTTGTGCAACTTACGCCACTGTTAATTTTCATAGCTATTTTACTATCCCAAATAATAAACAATGACTTCCTTTCTCCTCTTCCCCATCCCAGCTCTGTTACAGTGAACTCTATAACACTTTTCTATATGTATTTGCCCATAATAGGTACTTCCTCTAAGGAAAGTCATACAATAATTTATTATTGTGTCTGGTTCAGTTTTCAAGGTTCATCTACATTGCAATTTATGTGTCAGAATTTCATCAATTTTTAGGACTGAGAAATAGTCCATTTTATGTATATACCATATTTTATCCAATCATTTGATGGATTTGGGTGCTTTCTTCTTTTGACTGTGTTTCTATGAACACTAGTGTTCAAGTATCTTTTTGAGTTCTGTTTTCAATCATTTTAGGTACACACCTGAAGTAGAATTGCTATCTCTGGTTATTCTGTTTAATTTTTTGAAGAACTGCCAAATGGTTTTCTATATTGGCTGCATGATTTTCCATTCTTACAAGCAATGTTTGAGGTTCTAATTTCTCCACATCCTCATCAACGTTTGCTTTATCCCTTATTTTTCTTTCTTTAAATAACAGCTGTTCTAATAAATGTGAAGTTGTATCTCATTATAGTTTTGATTGTTTCCCATTCTAATGACTAGAGATATTGACCATCTTTTTAGGTGCTACTTGAGTATCTTGGAGAAATGTCTATTCCAACCCTTTACTGGAAGTCCTTATTGTTGAACTGGGTTATGTATAGTTGCTGTTGCTATTGAATTGTGAAAATTCTTTTTATATTCTGTATATTTATCCCTTAACAGACACATGATTTGCAAATGGTTTCTTCCATTCTGTTATTTCCCCCCGCTTTTTACAGTGTCTTTAGGTTCACAAATATATTTAATTTTGATGAAGTCCAAATTATTGTCTTGTTGCCATGTTTCTGGTATCGTATCTATAAATCACTGTTACATCTAAAGTCATGAAGATTTACCTCTATGTTTTCTTCTAAGAACTTCAGACTTTACATTTAGGATGTTGACACATTTTGAATTAATTTTAACACATGGTATGAGGCGGGAATGAAATTTACTCTTCTGCATGTGGTGATCAAGTTGTCCCAACACCATTTGTTGAGACTATTCTTTCCTCCACCAAATGTTTTAAGATTTACTTTATTTATTTATGTATGCAAGAGCTGGGATATAGGCCAGAGGTATGGGGAGAAGATTCACCAGAGACAGAGTGGGGAGCATAACAGATGGATCTACTGAAATACACTGCTATGGGGAGCAGCAGGGGAGATAGGTCTGCTGCGTCATGTGGGTCACCCCTCTGGCCTGGGATTGAACTCATGCTGCAGTGGCTGGCCATAGCTTGACAGAGACTCAACCCCTTCACACCAAGAGACCTACCCCACTGAATGTTCTTGACACCCTTACTGAAACTCAATTAGCCATAAATATTCAATTTTACTTTTAGAGTCTCAATCCTACTTCCATCCCTCCTCCCATAGGTCTATCTTTGTCAGTATCACACTTTTGCACTATTGTATACTCATAGTAAGTTATAAAGTAAGAAAGTTCAAATCCTTCAACTCTGCAATTTATTTTCAGTACTGTTTTGGCTACTGAGTGTTCCTAGCACATTCTTAAGAGTTTTAGCATGTGCTTTTCCATCTACTGGTTAAACACTGTTCAAATTGCAAGAGATTACACTTAATTTGTAGATAATTTTGGATAGTTTTCTTAACAAGTCTTTGAATCCATGAACATAAGATGTCTTTCCATTTACTTAAGTCTCATTTCATTTTTTTCAGCAATATTTTATAATTTTTCAGTGTTCACATCTCTCATGTCCTTGGTTTATTTCTGAACCTATACCCTACTTTGTATGCTACTGTAAGTTGAATTTTCTTAATTTCCATTTCAGACTGTTCATTGTTAGGTATAGAAATACAACTAACTTTTGTTGCTGGTCTTGTATCCTGAAAATTTGCTGCATCCATTTAGTAGGTCTAATTGTGTGTGCATGTGTGCAATCTTTAGGATTTTCTAAGTATTTGCTCAAGCCCCCTATAAATCAAAACAATTTCAATTCTTCCTTTCCAATTCGGGCATCTTTTATTTCTTTTTCTTACCAAATTGCTCTGAATAAAATCTCTAGTATAATGTTGAATAAAGGAGAATGCATGCATTTTGTCTTGCTCCTGGTATTAGCGGACTTTTCAGTACTTCACCCTTCAGTATATTAGCTGTGCGTTTCCCATAAATGTTTTACTATCATAAAATGGTGTTGGATTTTGTCAAATGTGGGATTCCCTGAGATTAACTGAGAAAATCATGTGGGTTTTTCCCTTCTACTGGTGTGTAACATTTATCGGTTTTCTTTTATTCAACCATTTTTGTATTTCTAAGATAAAACTGTTGGTCACAGTTTATAATCCTTCTAAGTAATCTGTTGGATTCAGTTTTTTAGTATGGAAATGAGGACTTTTATATCTATATTCATAACACATTTGTAGCTTTCTTTTCTTGCTATGTCTTTGTCTAGCTTTGCTGTTGGAGTAATACTAGCTTCATGGAATGAGTTCAAAAGTACCTCTTCTATTTTCTGGAAGAGTATGAAAATGATTGATATTTATTCTTCTTTAAATGCAAGGTAGTATTAACTAATAAAACCATCTTATCCTGACTTCTTTATTGGTAAGATTTTGACTAGTGATTCAATCCCTTTCCTTGTTAGAGGTCTGTTTGCTATTTCTTCTTGAATCAATTTGGTGGTAGGTATGTTTCCAGGGTTTTGTCCATTTCACCTAGGATACCCACTTTGTTGGTTTATAATTTTTTATATGAGAGTATTCTCATATAACCCTAAAGTAACATCCCAACTTTTATTTCTATTATCAGTGATTTGAGTCTTATTTTTCTTCATCAAGCTACTCAAAGGTGTGTTAATTTTGTTGATTTTTAGCACTGAACAAAATTTTGTCAATTTTTCTTGTTCCTGTACTCTCTATTTCATTTATATCTATCACTCTAATTTTTTTTTATTTCCATGCTTCAGCTAGCATTGGGTTTAGTTTTCCTTTTCTTTTTTTAAAAAAGATTTATCTATTTATGCATACAATTACTGGGGTACAGACAAGAGGTGTGGGAGGGTGAGAGGATTCACCAGAGACAGAGTGGGGAACAGGATAGGCAGATTGACACTGCTGAGGTAAGCAGCAGGCAAGACAAGAAAGGTCTGGCACGCCACGTGTGTCATCTCTGTAGCAGTGGCTACAGATACTTCACAGTGTGGTGCTTAACTCCTCATACCACCAGGGAGGCCCTGCTTTTCTTTTTCTAGTTTCTTAAGGTTCAAAGTTAGATTTTTTTTCAGATCTTTCTTCTTTTTGCATGTAGGCACTCACAGGTATACATTTCCCTTTGAGATGTTATGCTCATTTTATAAGTTTAATTACACTGTATTTAACTACAGATATATAGTTCATTTGTGTATTCTATACTCTGGAAATTTCTTCTTTGAACTATGTTGTTGAATTTCCATACATTTGGAAATATTTCCAGTTACTTCCTATTACTTATTTCACTGTTGTCAGAGAAGATATTTTGTATGATTCCAATAATTTTTAATTTGAAACTTGCTTTATAGGCTAATGGTCTATCCTGAAAAATGCTCCACATGTACTTCAGAAAAATTAATATAGCTTCTTCATGAGCTGACACTTGGTCCATGTAAAAATATCTTTGTTTAGTCTGACAGTTTCTGCTTTAATGTCTATTTTGTCTGAATTAGAATACAACTCCAGCTCTCTTTTGGTTTCTATTGGTATGGATCATCTTCTTTAATCTTTCATTTTATATCAGTTTGTATCTTTGGACATAAAGTCTCCTATAGACAGCATGTATTTGTATTTTTTTTATAATCCACTGTCTTTTCTTTTATATATTTGACATCAATTGTGGTCCTAATTTCCCACCACCATTTCACCAGTGCACCATCACCGCAGTAACTTGTGCTCTTTCTGCCCTCATCCCATTCCCTCCCCGCAAAAACACACAAAGTGCTTCTGATTTGTCCTTGTCTTTTTTGTTGTATTTTTTGTTTGTTTTTTTCATTATTATTATTCTTTTCCTTGGTCCCTTATTCCTCCTAAGAGTGAAACCATCCGATATTTTTCTTTTGCCTTCTGACTTATTTCACTGAGCATAATCCCTTCTAGCTCCATCCATATTTCTACAAATGACTCTAGTTTCTAATCTTTTTTGATTGCTGAATATATTCCATCATATATATGGACCACATCTTCTTGATCCTGTCATCTATTTTTGGGCATTTAGGTTGTTTCTAGGTCTTACCTACTGTAAATAGTGCTGTAATAAAAATAGGGGTGCAGGTATTCTTTTGGATCAGTGTTTTTGTGTTCTTCAGGCATATTCCTAGGAGTGGGATATAATCCACTCTGTCTTTTAATTGGAGATTTGAATTAATTGACTTACAGTTAAGGAAGAATTTATTTTTGCCATTTTACAGTTTTATATATTTTTTCCCTTCAATTCCTCTATTTCTACTTTATGTCTTAAATTTTGTGTGGATTTCTCGTGTTAATTTTCTTATATTATTTTTAATTTCCTCTCTCATTTCCTTTTCTGTATTTTTTCGTTTATTATTATTATTATTATTTATTATTATTTCATTTATATTATTTCTTGGTGGTTGCCAGCAGGCTTACAATTAACTTCTTAAATTTATAACAATATTTTTCCTTTATAACCTTAGTTTCAGTAGCCCGTAACAATTCTGTTTCTATACTACTCTACCTCTCCCCATTTATATTTTGGTTGATACAAAACAAAGTTTTAAATATTGTGTGCCCAATAACAACCTATAATTAATGTTTTATAGATTTTTATTTTAAACCATGGTGGAGGGACATGAGTTACAAAGTAAATAAATATACAGTAATACTGATTTGGTATTTATCCATGCAGTTACTTTTATCAAAAGTCTTTATATCTTCATACGGCTTCAAGTAAATAGTTCATTTCCATTGTAGAACTATTGAGTATTCCTTATACTTTCAACAAACTGCCTTTTACTTACCTGGGAATGTCTTAATTTTGCTTTCAATCTTTTAAAGGATAGTTTTGTTGGCTATAGAAATACTGGTTAATAGTATTTATCTTTCATGCCACTGCCTTCTGTACTCCAGTTTCTGAGGAGAAATCAACTGTTAATCTTATTGAGGATTCCTTGTATGCATAAAGTTGTTTCTCTCTTGCTGCTTTCAATATTCTTTGTGAGTTTCTGTCAGCATGATTACAAAATGTCTCAATGGTGAAGTCTTTGTATTTATCTTGTAGTTCACTAACATTCTTGAATGTATTCATTTTTTTCCTTTATTTATATATATTTGACATCAATTGTGGTCCCCATTTCCCACCACCATTTCACCAGTGCACCATCACCTCGGTCCCTTGTGCTCTTTCTGCCCTCATCCCATTCCCTCCCCTCCAGAAACACACAAAGTGCTTCTGATTTGTCCTTGTCTTTTTTTGTTGTGTTTTTTTTTTAATTTTTTTCATTGTTATTATTCTTTTCCTTGGTCCCTTATTTGGTTCTTTTTGCCTCTTTCTCTTTTTCTGTAACTCCCACTATATGACATGTTTGATGGTGTCCCACATAGCTTAGACTTTGTTTTCCTTTCTTTTCTTTTTCTGTTCCTCAAACTAAGTAAGCTCAATTGATCTGTCTTCAAGTTCACTATTTCTTCTGGCTGGTCAAATCTACTCTTGAATTCTCTAGTGAGTTTTTCAACTTCATTTATTCTCCTTTTCAGTTCAGGAATTTGTTTTTGTTTTTTTCATAATTTTTATCTCTTTAATGATACATCTTATTTTGTGAGACATTTTTTTCTGGTTTCCTTTAGCAATTTGTCCATATTTTTTTCTAGTTCTCTACCCATATGTAACATAGTTAACTTAAAGTCTTTGTTTAGTAATTCCAATGTCTGTGCTTCCTCAGAGACAATTTCATTTCTCCTGCCATAATTTATTTCTTTGCATGTTTCACAATTTTTTTTAACTGAAAATTTTATTTTTTTCTTTATTTATATATATTTGACATCAGTTGTAATCCCCATGGAATTCCCATCACCATTTCACCAGTGCACCATCACCTCAGTCCCTTGTGCTCTTTCTGACTTCATCCCAGTCCCTCTTCCTCCCCACTCCAAGTGCCTTTGATTTGTCTTTGTCTTTTTGTTCTTGTTGTGTTGTGATTTTTTTAATTGTTATTATTCTTTTCCTTGAGCCCTTTTTTTGGTTCCTTTATATTCCCCCTAAAAGTGAAACCATCTGATATTTTTCTTTTACTTTCTAACTTATTTGACTGAGCATAATCCCTTCTAGCTCCATCCATGTTAAACTGAAATTTTTAAACAAAGCAATGTGATAGCTCTGGAAATCAGATTCCCTCTCCTTTATCTTTCAACAGTTTGATCTGATGTGTCTAGGTGGGTCTCTGAGTTTATCCTACAGAAGTTTATCAATCTCTTGGATGTACAGATTTGTTTTTCATCACATTTGGGGAGTTTTTAGCCTTTATTTCTTCACAAATTGCCAAATCCTTTGCCAACTCTCTATGGGGCACCCATTACGTGTGTTTGTTTGTATATTTTAATGATATCTCCATTCATATTTATTCATTCTTTTTTCATTTCTCACAGAGATTTAAAAGCCATGTCACTGCTGCTACTATGGCCACCATCTTCCCAGATTTTATATTTTTAAAATCACTGAAATTTTTCCACAGATAATAATCTTGAATATCTTTTAAAATCATACATTTTCAGAAATAAAATAAATGGTACACAAGAAAATATACCCATTTTGTCTACTTACCTCAAAAAAGTTGAACAACTTGTATCTTATTTGAAAATCAGTGCACAAGACCACAAAAAAGGCATTCAGTGAGATGGTGCTAATCATAACTATTTTAAAGAGACGACTGTTTATGATTGTCTTCACAAATTCCTGACTCCGAAATTTTTTCTTCCTGTCAAAAAGTTGGCAATAAATCTGATTATCTTATAACAGAACTAAATCTCCAAACAATGAACACTTTTAAAACAGCCACTATGGTAGCTTTCCTGCCCACTTGTAACTATGCAGGTGTTTCTTTTTAGAAACCTTTTTCCCTCTGCAAAGTAGCAGTGTCCCTCCCTTGTGACTATGTGAGTAACTCTTTTTCCTTTTCCTAATAAACTTATGCTTTTAAAATGTAAATAAGTAAAATAAAATAGTGGTACATACATATATTTTAAAATTGCAATTAAATGCTGATTGGATCACTAAAATAAATATGATCATCATTGTCTGTCTGTCCCCACTCAGTTACTGAGTACTTCTCTCTAGGCCTCTGAAAAAGAATGGTTACCCCCTCAAGCTAAACAAAACATCGTCTTCATTTACTCAAGAAATTTATACTGAGTGACTACTATGTACCAGGCAATATAGTAGGTGCTGGGGATATATGAGCAAACTAAAGGAGAAAACTGACAATAATCAAACAATTACCCATACAAGCACTTACAAATCAATAATAAGAAACTGAATATTCTAAGAAATTAATTTCCCCAAAAATGTTCAGTAGCAATATTAATCAGGGAGATACAAATTAAGTAAAATCATATTTTTTACATATAAAATTAGTGAAGACTTAAACATGGTAATACTTAATACTGGGAAGAGTGTAGTGTGAAAGGACATTCTCATAAACTACCAAAGGAATATAAATTCACCAATTTTTCTGAAAAGCATCAGAATTGTTCATCTCCTCTGACTCAAATTATCTACCCCAAGAAAATTCAATCTGAAAGGTAAACAGTGACTTTGGCCACCTGTTTATCCCAACATTATTTACAGTAGTGAACTCAGAAACAGTTTAATTGTTTAAGAAAAATGACTGAGTAAGCAAAATATCTGGCAAAGCCTCCACTAACCTCTCCAGTCAAGGAGACCAATGTATTAAGGACATGTACTTCAATTTGGAAAGTGAACTAGTGCCCACAAGAAGAGACTAAGAGAACACTGGTGGTGGCTCCCACATTGGCATTTGCACACTTCTTAACAAGCAACCAGAAATAGAGAATACTAAATTGTGTGCTTCTCCCACAGAATGTTTGTGATCCTTTATCTAATAGTGGACTGGAAATGACTTACGTGCCATCCTGGTGATCAAAGTCTTCAGACATTTTGTAAATTTTCAATTTTTATTCCTTGCATTTATCACCCAACAGAAAATCTCTGCTTAGGAATTTCCTCAACATCTAAATTCCACTAGTAAAGGGTGCACAATAGGAATCCTTGCTTTGTGAGGTCACATTTTGGTATTCCAGCACACATTACCATGTGAGGCCCCTGTAAGTGTGCTCCCAAGATGATCTATCCACAGACTGTCTCTTACCAAGGGGACTGATTCCCAAGGAGCCCAGTTCAGCAAAATTATTATGAGTACCTAGCAATTGTGAAACTCCAGGCTAAAGCTTGGAGACACCAGAGATAAGGCAGACAAAAGCTCTTCCTTCTCAAGAAGTGCCTCCATCTGACAAAGACTCTTAATGATGTGTTAGAATAGGGTCATCTAGGGTACTAGAACACTGCTGGTGGGAATGCAAGCTAATCCAACCATTATGGAAGACCATATGGAGGTTCCTCAGTCTACTAGAAATGGAACTACCATATGATCCAGCAATCCCACTCCTAGGAATCTACCCAAAGGACACAAAATCCAAAAGAGCACCTGTACTCCTATGTTTATTGCAGCACTATTTGTAACTGGTAAGACCTGGAAACAACCCAAATGCCCAAAAGTAGAGGACTGGATAAAGAAGATGTGGTACATATACACAATGGAATATTATTCAGCAATCAAAAATGAGAAACTAGGGACATTTATAGACACATGGATGGAACTAGAAGGAATTCTACTCAGTGAAACAAGTCAGAAGGCAAGAGAAAAATATCGGATGGCTTCACTATTAGGAGGAATATGAAAGAACAACAATAACAAAGAATAATCTCAAGGAAATGGGCAATTATAACAAAAAGCAAACAAAAAACTCAACAAGACCAAAAAGCCAAGATAAACCAAAGGGACCATGGGGGAGAGGGGAAGAAGGAGGGCAAAGACAGGGATGAGGGCAGAAAGAGCACAAGGGAAGGAGGTGATGGTGCACAGGTGGAATGGTGGTGGGTACTCCCTGGGAATACAAATGATGTTAAATATAATTAATAAAAAATAAATTAAAAAAAAGAATAGGGTCATCTAAGAGGCAAAAGCAAAGTTCTCTGGGGTTCTAAGAACAAAGGAACACATCCATGGCACACACTGAAGGGTAAAAAGGATAAAGGATAAAGATTTTTGACGAGCTTAGGGCAAGAACAAAAGAAACTGGAGGAGCACAGGTTATGCCAGCACAGGCTAGTTGGGAGCGTGGAATTGCACATATAAACCACCCAAGCAGAGTATAAGCTATGAGTCTGTGTGGTAAAGATGTTTTAAGTATAAGAGCAATAGGGGCTTTTTTTTTTTTTGCTCTGCTTATTTATTGAGATTAATATGTGGCAGAAGGAGCTGAGAAGCCCTGTGCTGCATGAAATGTTTAGTCAAAGTCCTGGAAACTTTAGTTCTTAGGTCATGTGAAAAGGAGGCAACCACTCCACCATCTCCACTGTGCAGCAGAACCTCAGATAAGGCCACTTTTTGGCATCATTTTAACATTAATGAGAAAAAAATTCCAGTTGACACTAAAAAAAAAAAAAAAAATCAACATTATTCAAGGACCTGGCTTTACTGTATACATCAGTATAAAGTCACTGTTTCCAAGAACCTGTTGACAATGTTAAGTGACGAATTACAGTAACTGGTATTCTAAAACAAATATGTACAAAAACAGAACTACAAATCAGAGACTTCTGCAAGAAAGAGGGAGGGAGTAGGATCAAGGCAGGGATGGGAAGAACACAAGGGACTATGGTGCTGGTGCATGGGTAAATTGGTGGTGGAAACTGTATGGGGGCTATACCTAGAAAAGAAAGCAAACACTGTAAGAAAAAAAGTTATTAAAATAAAACAAATGTTTGTGACGATTCCTGATAAGAAAATACTTTCAGAGGCAACCAAAACAATGAAGTGGGAAATAACATTTACTCAATGTCTCCATTTGCATCAATAACAAAACTTTAGTAATCACCAGTACCGCTCTCCCCAGGATTCAAACTTTAGCTTCATCTTCGTGCTCTTTGCCTATTGTTTCCTTTGGTGACTCCTAACACCCTCTGGGCTCCTGCCCAACAAGCTCAAGTTGAAGCCTTTACTCCAAGAGCGTCAGCATGCGCTGTGCATATTTCTACCGGCACAAGCCTAATCCCACTAGGGGGATTGGAAACTCCTTGCTAAGTGTATGCTACATGAATATACAAAGGAATAGCATCAGGGATCCTTAAATTCACTCATGTAGTTGAGCATAGTGGGGATTCCATCACCAGAAACAGCCTTTATGCCTTCCCTCTTGAAGCACCAAAACATGTTTTTGGGGGAGAGAAATGGTGATTAAGAATGTAAAGATTTCTTTCAGGATGCTTGGGGTGGGGGCAAGGAAAGATGGCTAGCTGTGAGCAGAAGAGAAGAGTGTGGCTGTTCTTATATCAGCAGAGCCAACACCGGCTGAATGTGGTTTCTGAAGACATCATGTCGGGTAATGGAACTCCTGTTGGTAAGCGGAAAGCAACAGGAAATCAGAAGTGACAAACTTACCCCAGGTCTACTGAAATCTTACTTTCTTATGGGTAAGTGGAAAGGACAGGCATCCTGGGATGAGAAGTCAAAGGTCATCTCTTCTGCGCCTTCCCAGCAAGTGGGATTCTGCTCAACTAGGGCAGCACTAGCTTAGCTGCACACCGCAAGAAGAACCAGTCGTCAGCAGGGATGGCAGCCTGGGACTCTCGTTCAGGTCAAGAGTCATTCCTTTACTAGTCCCAAGTACCTGACACTGAAACACAAAGCTCACACATTATAGCAAAACCCACTGTATGTAACTCTTGATGAAAGTTACAGAGTTGTTTTTGAATGTTGGATTAGAAAGTACATGGACTGCTCCATAAAACACTAGTAGTCCAAAACTTCAGCATACTGATGAAAGTCAGGTCTATGTCCAAATACAATACACATGCTGTACTTTCATCTCTAGGAAAACGACATGAAGAATCATGCCTATTCTATTGATCCAAAGAGTTCCTAAATCCCATCCGTATCAGAAATTATTATTTTCACAAATTTAATTAATTTCATTTTAGAAAAGGGCACTGTCAAATGTCCTGGGCCTGGTTTGTTATCTGTGGAGGTCACCGAAGGGGTCATAGGTGATATCCGTTTAACTCCTCTCTACTCCAGTGAGCATTTAAAAAGAAAATGGAGGGCCTCCCTGGTGGCTCAGTGGGTTAAGCAACGCACTATGAAGCAGACCACAGCCACTGCAGCACGAGTTCGATCCCTGCTGCCGGCCAGGGGTGGGACCCACATGGCACAGCAGACCTCTCCTGCTGTGCCGGCCAGGGGTGGGCACCCACATGGCACAGCAGACCTCTCCTGCTGTGCCCGCTGCTCCCCTCAGCAGTGTACTTCCATTGATCTGCCTGTTCTGCTCCCCACTCTGTCTCTGGTGGATTCTCTCACCTTCCACACCTCTGGCCTGTACCCCAGTGCTTGTATGCATAAATAAATAAATCTTTAAATAAAAAGAAAATGGAGGGAAACTGAAGCTTTGCATCAGAAGAACCACTGTATTCACAAAAAGACTTAGAGCAGACAGGAATTTGGGGAACTCCTTTGACAGTATCTCTTATAAGTTGAAACTTCAGTTCCTTGAAGCAATTTAGGAATTCAGACTGTTGGAATTTACCACTATGAATACTTCCATAAACTTTGTTACAGGATCTTTGATTATACTAAACTATGTGAGTTCCAGCAGATACAATATCCCTCAACATGGACTTTATGCCTAATCCTCATAGATGCAACTTTCTCAGGTCTTTGCTATTGCAATTACAAGTCAGATCCTGCTTTTCCATTGTGCTATATGTGATATATACTAATGTAGTCAGCAGGTTTAGCCTCTTAGACTTACATTTAAAATAGGGGGAAAGACTTCCATTCAGGTATAGTGGATTAAGTTAAGTAACACAAGTAAGCAAAAAAATCCAGAAAGTAGACTACTCTACAGGACACTTACCTAGTTTTTGTCATAAGTTAATTACCTGGAGAGTAGGGAATAGGGGACTAGCCTGTTATGGATTGAAAGATTAAAGAGACAACAGATGTCCAGAGTGATGGGTGAAATTCATGTGGATCCAAATTAGAACAAAATTACTGTCCCAAACACATTCTTGACCTCAGAGCAATTGGAATTTGCACAGGTATTAAGTGATAAAGAAATCATGGTTTATTTTGCTGGATATGATAATGGCATTCTGGTTTGTACAAGAAAATAACCATATTTTCTAGCAATGTTTACTGAACGATGTAGAAAGAGAACCTGTTATCTGGGACTAGTTTTTAAATATTTTAGCAAAGAAAAAGGAAACAGGATTATATGAAGTGAGTAGCGCAAAAATCTTGGTAATGTCAAATCTGGGTGATTAGCACATAAAGGTTCAATGTACTATATACTTATATATGTTTTAAATTTAAAATGCTTTCATATTTAAAATTCTTATAAAAATATAATGAACTAAAAATCTTTGGCAATAATATGTACAAATGTTCTCAAATACATAGTACAGGAAAAATTTGTAAGAAATCTTTGCCTTTTCTTCTAAAAAAATTCTAAGATGAGTTCTAGTGTTCAGGCTCTGGAGCTCTCAGAACACAGAGCATCAGGTAGCACTTTCCTCTCACCTCTCCCTGTGCAGTTGCCCACACTGGGCACACCAACCAGAGCTGCTTTTCCAAAGCCAACAAAACCAGTGAAGAAATGGCTTCTCAGAATTCAGCCTCCTTGTCCTGTTCCCATATAACTTTTTAGGCAGAGGGTCAGAGGAATAAAGAAAGAGGAAGGTTTGCTTGCTGTGCCACAGAATGATTTTTCTGGCCTCTGAAGTGAGGTATTACAAAGACGAACCTTGTTAAACCCTACCACCACAATACTTCAAGGGACTGAAACATGTTCCTTGAATGTATACATTCTTTTAGTGTATATTCTAATCTCAATAAAGTAGCTTCCCGAGTTCCTTCAAAGAACATTAATATTGCAATTTTTAAATAAGATTGTTTTATATTGCATTTTACCCATTAATGACACAAGGAGTAGAGCTCAAAACTGAACATTACCCAAGCCTCTAGCTAGTGGCTACAGACCCTCAGTTCAGGGAGGCTGACATACAAATGAAGAAAAAAAATGGCCCTTTGTTCCTTCTTAACTCAGTTAAGTCAAATGATGGGCTGGCAAGTTGGTGACCATAACAGTGAATCTTCATATCACCCCACCTTGCTAGAAGCCATAGGCAATGCAATGTCCTCGCCTCCAACTCCACCTGAAAAGGATAAAACATACCAACACAGCTCATCTAATTTTTGTGATTCTTATAAGTGAATGATCTTAATAATAACAGCAACTAAAATCCAATTTGAAATTAATTTTAAATTCATAAGAATTATTATCATCAGTTACAACCCTTCATCTGCAGAGTTCATAATTTTTTTCTACCTTAAAACTATTCTCCCATACAAAACATTTATAAAGTTGCCATAACCACTTGAATTTCTGAGTTAAATAATGTTTGAATATTCCCCCATCCTAATTTCTGTCCTTACGAATGGCTATTCTCTTTTGAAATAGTGTTAATATAATTACCTGGATTGGTTTACCTTATGTGTGTGATTAGATACAATGAAGAAATACCTTGAACTCAAGTTTATTTTGTATTTAAGCACTGATTTTATAAAATATGGTATTAAAGGTGAAATTAACAACATAATTTCCACATGTAAATTGCCTTCAAAATACATTCCAGTAAAATGTGCAGATGATTTTACATGCATTTTGGAAGAAATCACACAGAAGCAGCTGCTTTTTCAATAAAATTGGCCAGTTTCACGTCTCTTTTAGTTAATCCACCACAGTCATGTGAAGAGAGAGTTATCTGGACCTAAGAAAGACAGAAGCAGTTTTTAAAACTCTGAACTGCAATTCAAGGTATTCTCCATTGGTGATTCAGAAATCAGTCTATTATTCATCACTCATATTTGAGAATTGATTTAGGAAACATTACATTTCCGTGTATACACAGCTTTCCCCCAAACTCAGTAATCTCCAGAGCACATTCTGCCTTCAGGCAGGACAGAGCAGCTGCCCAGAGATAAAAAAGGTTCACCCCCAGGAAGGGCAATTCAGTTACCAGAATATCCAATCTCATCTCTTAAAAGAAAGAAACTGAGGTTCCATTTTAAATCCCATTACTTTAATTAAACCAACTGTTTTCAGGCCACTGAGAAAACCAGGCTATTAAATGGAATGTCTTAGCAACTAAGTTAAAAAATCCATTTCCAAATTAGGGAAATGAGGTGGGGGTTGGGTAGGTGGGGGTTGCTTTTTGACATGTCAATTAAAAAGGAAAAGGAAAATGATGGGCAAAGAGAGGCAATTAGGAGAGAAAATTTTAACCCGATACCTTCATATTCTGAATCATTTCCCAACAATCAGAAGAATATCATGACATTTTCTTTTTTTTTTAAAGAAGACTTCCCAGAAGAAAATAAAACCCCACAGAAATCTGAGATTTAGAAATCTGAACAAGACATTTCAAAATAACACAACCATAAAGGCAAGGACACTTTGGGTAGGCATGATTCTTCTCATTGAGCCCCCTTAACACTACTTAAGTCTTTTTAGTCTGCTTTGTCTTAAGTAAGAAATACAGAGAAGGGGCCTCTCTGGTGGTGCAAGGAGTTAAGACACAACAATATGAAGCTGTCCACAGCCACTGCAGTACAAGTTCAATCCCCAGCCAGGGAGGTGACCCACATGGCATAGGAGACCTCTCCTGTCTTGCCTGCTGCTCCCCTCAGCGGTGTATTTCAATCTGCCTGCTCTGTCCCCCACTCTATCTCTAATGAATCCTCTTACAACCCTCAGCCCCCGCACCTCTGGCCTATAGCCCAGTTCTTGTATGCATAAATAAATAAATCTTTTTTAAAAATGTTAAAAAGAAATACAAAGGACACAGAATTTAATAAATAACTATTTTTAAAGCACAGTGCTTGACCAACCTTACTTCAATGCAGTAAGGCCATATCTACCTTATTTGCTACCAATTCTTGTAATAATTTGCCTTAAAAGGTGTTTAAAATGTACCTGCATAGCTGATACTTAAGTTTAATTCAGGAGCTTAATTTGCCCCCAAATTATACCACTGGAAACGAGCATGAAAATGCTGATCTTATAAGTCACTGTTTTCTTGGGCAAATCTGAAAATTTGTTACTGACTTGCAATAATATACAGGAATTCTGGAAGAAAGAGTGTAAGAGAATACTTTTCTAACACAATGATCCCTAGCTGCACAGCATAACAAAAACAGTAAGGAAGACGTTTCTTAAACTCCATAATTAAGGTGATCCCCAAATGAGGCTAGTTACCTTGTTGTACACATTGAACCATTCCGGGTGATGATTCATCTTCTCTGCTTGTAGGGCAATTCGGGACATAAAGCCAAATGCCTGCATAAGATAAAATGATTACTGACATTGCCCTCTGCCCTGGACCTGAGGGAGACACAGAGCAATCTGAGTAGATAAAAACATGGCAGGGGTCCTGAGGGAAGCCAGTAGAGCTCAAATATGAAAGGGATTTCTCTCCCCAGAGCTGGGGAGACAGTGTAGCAGGACTGTGTGACCTGGTGCTCAGTGGTGAAAAACAATCAGGCTCAAATAAACAAACCAGGAAATTGGTCTCACCCAGTGACCTGTCTGGACTGTTTAACTGTCCTCAGAACGAGACTCTCCAAAATAGTATAGGAATAATTTCTCTTTGACCAGTGCCCTGGATATCACTACCTGGCCCCAAGTATTAGGAGCCACTTTTTCTTGCAACATTGCTCCTTTTGTTTTTAGTGACTGGGCGGCTTACTAAGGTAGTACTCACAAGACAACCACTCACAGGAGAAAATGTAACAACTTCCCATCCCATCTGCCAGGCAGGACAGGAAGGGATGAAAGACTATTCTCATTGACACATAGTGTGAAACAGTGGCTTGCTAGATCGGGTCTTCTTGCTCTTGCATTGCCATTTCCAGGAAAAAGGTTCCTGGAAATTCAGGACAGAGGCCTGCAGACACAGCACAGGTATAAGTGTGGTCTTTATACCACTGGAAAAGTACAAGCATAATTTTGTTAAGCAGACTTATCCTGAGAAGGGAAAAAAAATCTTTGTTGGGTTATTTTGGCTTTTTTTTATAAGGATAATTGCAAACAATAGGTGAGTTTGTCTCTATGGTGTCCAGAAGGCAAAAACACTTGGTAAGACTAAGATAATAGTATATTAATTATAGCAGAATTCATAGGGCAGTACCCACTACACCCACATAAATAAATATTTAACTTCATTACTCCTATCTGGAAAAACCAATCTGATACTAGTTGGGCAGTGATTTTTAGATCACCAAATGACATAAAAACATATTTCAAAGCTAACATGAGAAATATAGAAGATGCTATTTTAGACATTTAAATCATAAGATGGTTCCTAAGTGAGAAGCAATTTTAGTCAGGGTAAAGTCTTCCATTTTAACAGTTAAGGCCTAAAGAAAATTCCTTGTTATAAAAGTAAGGATGTTCAAGCAAAAACCATTTAACCATGAATCAAATTATCAGTGGGAAAATGACATTCACTACCACCCCCTCTCATTTTGTAATCTGAATATCTACATTATCTGAACAGAAAGAATGAGTAAAATACAAAAAGTCTATGTAAATTATCCAAACAGAATTAATCTGAATTAAATGATGTATAACGATAATTTTTACTTTGTCCATAATACCTCATTCTTGTTTAACTTTAGAAGATAAACAAGACTAATCACCCCCCCTCCCCTTTGAGAGGCAATAACATAGTCATTAAGGTTTTTGAGCTGGACAGTCCTGGATTCAAATCCCATACCTATGCCTTAATTGCTATGTTACTTTAGCTCCAAACCACAGTTTTCTTATCAATAAAATGGGGGTAACTAAAAAGAAACTCTTCCTGTAATCATGGGGGGGGGGAACATAAAACACTTAGTACAGTACTTGGAACAGTAAAAGGTCAGTAATGTCACATATTGCTGCCACTACTTCTGCCCAACTGCAGAGTAACCATAAACCCTACAAAATGAAGTGGATGAAAAGCCCTCCACAACATTGAGAATCTAACATTCATTATTTTCTCCAGAAGACTGGCCCTTTTCCTTTCCTATGAGCCATAAAGAGAGTGTCACACATGTATCAGACAAATAATACACTGTGGGATAACATACTAATGCACACAGTTTAATTACAAGAAATTATCTGGATACAATTAGTAACTACCCAAGTTCCCTAGCCCAGTTTCTTTGAACTATATTACCCTAAAAGATCCAAAGTGATGCTTAAATTCCACTATTTCCCCAGGGCCAAATGGATCAAGTGAATGATTCAAATATCTTTGACTACCAGCATAAAACCAGCACAGTAGCAAACACTATTCTATTACAGATAGATACAAAAGAGACCACCCATATCCTAAGATGTATACTGATTAAAGAAAAAGCATTTACCATATCTATACACATGTAGAGAAAAAAAATAGATTCAAAATACCCTCTATATTTGTATTTTCCCAAGCTTTACATAATTTAACAGTCACCTAATATTTGCACTGAATAAAATATCACAAAGTCTGATAAATCATTTACACAGAATTTATTCCTCTTTCTTAAGAAAACACTGAATCTTCTCAGGAAGCAAGAAAACAATTCTAGAATCCTTTCTACATACAACAGAACACAACAATTCCCAAAATACTCAATTTTAAAAGCGCAAACTAGGAACATCCATAACAATACACATTCAAATAAAAGTAAAAGAATTTCTGCAAGGAAGTTAGATGAGTAAGAGGGGAGAAAAGAGCAATTTTTAAAGGGGAATTTTGATTATATGGATAACAGAATATAACTAAACAGCAAATTTGGCAAGCAGTAAAAAGCATCTGTCCCTTCTTTTATTTTTTTTAAAAAAGATTTTGGGAGCCCTCCTGGTGGCGCAGTGGGTTAAGCAACACAATATGAAGCAACCGGTAGCCAATGCAGCACGAGTTCGATCCCTGCTGCTGGCCAGAGAGGGGACCCACATGGCATAGCAGACCTCTCTTGCCTCACGCATTGCTCCCCTCAGCAGTGTACTTCAGTCGATTTGCCTGTTCTGCTCCCCGCTCTGTCTCTGGTGAATCCTCTCACCTCCCTGGACTCTGGCCTGTACTCAGCTCTTGTGTGTATAAATAAATAAATCTTTTTAAAAATTAAATTAAATTATTTATTAAAATAAATCTTTTTATTTATTTATTTATGCATACAAGAGCTGGGGTACAGGCCAGAGTCCAGGGCGGTGAGAGGATTCACCAGAGTGGGGAGCAGAACAGGCAGACTGACCGAAACACACTGCCGAGGGCAGCAGTGAGCCAGGAGAGGTCTGCTGTGTCATATGGGTACCCTCCCTGGCTGGAGGCAGGGATCGAACTCGTGCTGCAGTGGCTGCGGTTTGCTTCATAGTGCATTGCTTAACCCACTGTGCCACCAAGGAGGCCTGTCCCTTCTTTTAGAGATTTCCTCAAACAGTCCTAGCTACCTGTTACCAAGATGCCAAGTATAATCTAAAGGCCCTGAGCTATCTAAAATTTGTCCAGGTTTTCTAAAACTACTCCATCAAAGAAGACTCAAACAGCCCAAGGCAAAACAGATACTAACAACTCAGTGAGAAGCTTAGAGGACAGGACTGGGGAGAAAAAAATGGACAAAATAAAATAGAAATCAACAAGATTTTATAAGACTTTAAACATATTAAATACAGAAAACAAAGTAGATACATATGACTGTTGCCAAGAAAACAACAACAAAAAAGATAGAAGATTTAAATCTATAGACTCTTAAGAATTTAAACATGTCTACACATCCTAGTAAAGTTCATGGACAATGAAGATTTTTTTAAATATTATTTTGACATCTAGTCAAAGAGATCACTTTACCTATAAGGATGAAAATAATCTGGTTGATTTCAAATTTGCTCACACAAACACTACACATAGAGCATTAAACATAATGTTCTTTAACAATTTTAGGAAATGATAGTGCAAAGAATCTTATACCCAGCTAAAATGTTCAAAGTTAAGAGATACCATTTTTTTTAAAGATTTACTTATTTATGCATATCAGACTAGGGTGTAGGCCAGAGGTGTGAGGAGTGAGAGGATCCACCAGAGAGAGTGGGGAGCAGAACAGGCAGATCTACTGAAATATACTGCTGAGGGGAGCAGTGGAGGAGACAGGTCTGCTGTGCCATGTGGTTAACTCCCTCACTGACCGAGGATCTAACTGGTGCTGTAGTTAGTGGCTGGTGATAGCTTGATAGCACTGTGTCTTTAACCCCTGTGCCACTAAGGAGACCCAAGAGATTAAAAACTTAACACAGTACGTAATCAGCAAATGATTCCCATTCATCCCTCTTGAGAAAACAACTAAAATATGAAATATAAGTAAAAGATGAATGGAAAAGCTATAGTAGAACTGTTGGCAGTGAGCAATAAATTCATTTAGCTCTAGGAATATATTTAAAACAACTGTGGGGGTTACAGTCACATAATGAAATGCAAATGTTACAAACTATTAAAAGGTTCGTAGGGGAGCAAAAATGTGCCACCACAAAATATGTCTTTGGCAAAAGGCTGATTTCACAAGAGGGACTTTGAAGGCTGTCTGGAAGTTCCTTTTGAATGATATTTACAGATTAACTTCTGTCAAGGTGTGTGTATTGGGAAGACCTAATATCCTCATCCTGTTTTAATGAAGAAGGCAGAACTTAAATCTACATATTTTTGTCTACTATGCCTTCACCAGTAACTTCCCGAATTGCCTTCCCTTCTCCCCCCCAAAAGTCCTTCTGCCTTAGCTAGACTATTTAAAAAGGTATCTGAAGTCATAATGGTGGGCTACTCAGTCATGCTGAGTCTCTTCCATGTATACAGAAGGCATACATGTTACTATTAAACTCTTTTTTAAAAGGGCTTCTTTTTCATCAACCTGTCTGATGCTTGTCTGTCAACCTAAAAAAATCTACAGGAGTATGGGATGTTTTCATTTGAGCTCTGACAGGTTGAAAGAAATGGGGAAAGCAGATGAAAATATAAAGAAACTTTGAAAGCTGAAAGAGCAACTGTTAGAAGTATAAGTATATTTAAAGATATAAAACACAACCCTGAGCTAAAAAATAGTATGAATTAAAATTTTATGGTGAAGAGAAAGTAGGCAATAGTAAAAGTACACTGTAATTCTGCTACATTTTTGGGGGTGAAAGAAATGCTATCTAAAGAAATGCTATCTAGAGAAATAAGATTAAGTTTACTATGGAAAACTACAGATATAGTAGTATCCACAAGAAGAATTAAATAATATAAAAACACTCACAATTAAATAAAGCAAACACAATCCATATTGTGGTTTAAATTAAGAGAAAAACACGTATTGAGTCTGTCATCTTTATAAGACCAAACATATCTCTACAATCAATATAAATAAAGCATCTAAATCCAACCAATTAAAAGAAAATTTTATAATGGATCATAAAGCAGAACTCAATCACTGTAAATAAACAGATAAATATGAAAAAAACTGAAGAAATCTTTTTTTATTCCTTCACTTTTATAATAAGAAGATTCCAAAATTACTTGAAATAAAAGATGCCCAAATATTCTATTCTAAAGATGATAAAATATATAACTGAAGAAATCTTAAGGGTATAATTTAGAATTAAAAAGTATAGTCACACTGAAGACTTAATATTTGCAAATAGCTATACTACAAGTAATACAGCATAAAAATCAATGAGTCAAAAAACACAGGAAGTATAAAACAAATACAAACATTTGCAATTGGATATTTTAACCATCACTTGAACCCAAAACAGATTAAGTGACCAAAAGTAAGGATATGGACAACTTAATTAAAACATAAAATGTTAAAAGTAGACCTATTATATTTTAAACTCTACCAATTGATAATATAGCTCTTTTAGAATTCACCAAACATTCACAGAAACTGAAATACATTATTAGCCCACAAAGAAAAGTTTCCATAAGTTCCATGAAATATTCTCTGATAAAGTAAAAACAAAACTAGGACTGCAAGTAACAGAAAGTACTACCTGGAATTTTAAAAAAATCCTCCTTGGGTCAAAGAAGAACTCAAACTGAATACTGAATAGAAATTAGTAATTTAAGCACAACCTATATTGACAATATACCTTTAAAGCAATAATCAGAGTAAACATCTTTAGATACTTAAGTTAATGAGCTTGAAAAAATAAAAATGAATTAAGCCTCCAATCAAGAAGGCAGATAACAATAAACTTAAGGAGAAGGGCAGAGTGAATATAACTAAAAATAACAGCAGATATAAATGAATTAGGAATGAGAAAAATGGTAGAATCAATAAATCCAAAAATTTTATATCTGAAAAAAGTATATAAAAGTATATTAAGTTGGTTACTTAATTTAAAAGCAAACTGAAAAAAGAGTTAAAGAAAAAGTAGCTGGGAAAGCAACTGCACATAACAGAGAAACTTTTAAAACCAAAAAAAAAAAAAAAAGTCTATATAAGTGACTCTTAAAACACGGGTAAAATAGTTCTCTGAAAAATAAAAATTCTCAAAACAGAAAAAAGGAGGATATGCCCCCAATTATTTTTACAAACTATCATAAAATCTTCAAATTGCCCACAGGGATAGCATATAATAATAAATATAGATTGGGCTCATATTAACTGAAACAGTACCTCATAGCATACTGAAAGAATAAAAAACACCATGTGCAAATCGGATTTATTCAAAGACTGCAAGGATGGTTCAATGTTAGGGAGCATATAAATGTGGTTTACCGTATTAATAAATCAGAAGAGAAAAATCAAATAATGAATTCCGTATAAGTTCTGAAAAGACATTTAACACTTGGTATTTATTATGCATTAAAACTCAATAAAATATACAGACCCTTCCTTAAGTGATAGAATATAGTCTCTGTCCAAAAGGCAACATCATTCTCAATAGGAAGAATTCCCATTAAAATCAAGAGTAAAACAAGCCATAAACACATACACACACACACACACACACAGAGAAAGTCAATGGATTTCTCTTACCAAACAACAATTAATTATAAAATACTTTGGAAGAAGAGCCCTCATCTAAAATGGCACCAAAAATATCCAGAAGTAGACTTAATAAGAAGTGCTAAAACTATATGCACACTTATATATACATTATTATTAAATTATAAATGTTTGTCTATAAAGCATAAAAATAATGTAATTAAAGTACAAATAACAAGATATATTTTTCAGGACATATTTATTTAGCACATAATGAGCTCCTACAAATTAATGAGAAAAAGACCACCACTCCTATCAAACAGGAGGCAAAAATCAAGTGATTCTTAAATATAAAAACTGCTCAATCTATATAAGAGAAGTATAAGTTAAATTTCAGTTATATATCGATTGTATCTCAATAAAGCAGAGGACGGAGAACTAAGTTAAATTTGTCAGTTTGGCAATGATCAAAAGTCAAAATATTTCGAACCTCCCTGGTGGCGCAGTGGGTTACAATGCACTATGAAACAGACTGCAGTAACTGCAGCACGAGTTCCATCACTGCCGCCAGCCAAGGAGGGGACCCACATGGCACAGCAGACCTCTCCTGCCTTGCCCGCTGCTCCCCTCAGCAGTGTGCTTCAGTCAGTCTGCCTGTTCTGCTCCCCACTCTGTCTCTGGTGAATCCTCTCACTGCCCTGGACTCTGGCCTGTAACCCAGCTCTTGTATGCATAAATAAATAAATCTTAAGAAAAAAAAAGTTCATAATATTTCATCAGAAACAATACAGGAGAAAAGGCACTCCAACACACTGTCAGAGGATGTATATGGATATAATAACTATGGAAAAGAACTTGACTACACCTATCAAAATTTTAAATGTCCAATTTTCCTCTTAGGGAAAAAATATGTCCATGCCTTTCAGGCAAAAAAATTTACTTCCAGGACTTTGTACTGCACACATAATCATACATAAATTACAAGAATGGGTTCTACAGCACAGTTTCTAATAGCCACAGACCTGAAAGAGCCAAATGTCCATCACCAGGGAACTCGTTAAACAGATTATTAAACATTTACATACTGATAGATTATGCATCCACTAAGAAGAATAAAGAAATTATTTTCTCACATGGAAATGCCTCCAAGATGTTATTACTACATGAAACACTGCATAATAGTCTATGAATTACACAAAAAAGAACAGAAACTCTATGTATTAGTATCACTGTAAACAATACACAAGAAAATGGTAATAGTGAATAAAAGGGTTGGGAGGGGGAACTGGGTGGCTGAGAATCAGGAAGAGAATTATTATAGCCTTTGGTACCTTTGAATTCTGTACCACGTATATAATTGATGTATCTTTTAAAATTATTTAGTTAGTTTGGGGGAAAATGAACACGTCATGCAAATGAAGGCTTCACTGTAAAGGGGCCTGGGATCCTGAATGTCTGTAACCTGGTTTGTATTAAAATATTTTGGCTCATGTTAACTTTTTAACATATGCCTACCTGTTTAGGTGGGTTTTTAGTGCCAATTTACAGCATAGTTTGTCTATGAGCCATGTTCTGTTGAGCCACGGCCATTTCAAACAAACATATGGCCAACAAATAACATATAATGGCTGATAATAGTTTCAGTCTTTCCTCTATTGCAAATTACAAACATTTTATGAACAAGTCAATGAATGCATGATGAAGTATGACTTTTTAAGTCACTTTGCCATTGTAAGGAATGTAAGCATTACAATCACAGTAAATTGGGCCAATGAAGTTTGTCATTTGGAAATCTCCATACCATCAGCAATTAAAAGATTTTTCCATGAACCCAAAATCAAGTGTTCTTTGGGAACTTTAACTTTCCTTAAAGTTCCTTTTGTTTCATTTTATTCCACAAAAATATGAAGGACTATCAGATGCACAAAACGAACAAAAATCCTGTATCAATCTGTGAAAAATTTACAAACCCCCTAAATTTAAAATGCAACCTCGATCCAAATAACATGTATGACCTATTAAAATTCTGAGACTTAACATCTAGCACATATTTACAGTACAAATCTTTCATTACTCAGAGCATTTCTCTTTGATATATATTCTTTAAATCAGCTGCCTTTTATATTTTGATTATAGACTATTTTAATTATGTACTAAAAAAGAACATATCTCCCACTAAGAAAATGAGCACCAGCAACTCCAAAGTAATCTCCCCAGTATAATCTCCATTAAGCCTCTAAATACTTCCTTTACTAATTCAATGAATTAGAACTCTATTGTTTACGAATCACCTTTACATTTGTAGGCCTATAACCCTTCTTTTATAAAATACAATTGCTATGGAGGAAATGATATTTATGTCTGATTAGAAATGAAAACACTATTATATAAATCAGTTTGGGCATTTCTTCACGTCTTGAAACATGATCAGCAATTTAGTCTAATTGGTGATCAAGGAAACTATCTTGTGATCAATTAAAGTAATTACCAGATTCCGGCAACACAACCTAGCTTAATTTCAGTTAGAGTCTGCACTTCTTCAACTTTAATTAAAAATAATGAAAATTATTAAGTAAAATGCATGGCGAGATCATTGCCAAGCACGCATATGTCACAGGACAGGACATTCCCTTGGTGTTAGTGACTGATCAATCACATTAAAGTTTGCTTGCTGTACCAAGGAAAGGTGTTCTTTGCTCCAGAATATGATCACATGTCTCCCTATGTCTTACTTGTGGAAAACAGTTAACTGTTATAACTACAGCAAAGGGAACATCAGATCTTAATTTGCAGACAACACAGGAATATTCTCTACTAGTAACACAAGAACTATGAGGAGCAGACTTAACCAAAGATGTATTTGATTCATGCTTTCTTTCTCAAAATTGGCATCCATATTTTGAGCGCAGTGGTCGATTGCACAGACTTAGGGTCAGAGACCTAGGTTTAAGTCCTAACTCTACTATTCACCAGCTTATGTGACCTCAAAGAAATTACTTAACATTTGAAATGAGCCTCAGTTTCCTCACATGTAAAAAAGTGGTTAATCCATGTGACATCCTTTAGAGTATGCCAAGCATTCTACCAGGTACTGAGTTAATGCTAGTGATTATTATCTTCAATACTTTAACATTATAGTGTCTATGACCTAAGGAGGATGAATTCTTTTTCAAAACTAGTCCAAGAGCAATTTGAAAGTCTTTGCAAGGCTGAGAAAAACAAAAATATATTGAAAACTTGCTAAGTGTGGGTTTCCTAAGATTTCTCGGGGTCACTGGCAGTCTCTTATTGAGCATCTCAGTCAAGCAGGTGACTTCTGAGAAGACAGACTAAAGGCCTTACGTGAGGTCCACTCCCAAGATGGCCTAGTGTATGTTTAGGAGACCCACATATCCCAGACCATTAGTCTACCTGCCTTCTTCTTCTTCTTCTTTTTTTTTTTTTTTGCTCTATAATACAGTTTTTTTTATTAAAATATTTTAAAATTTACATATACTTGCCATTAATTGTAATCCCCATGTATTCCCCATCACCATCTCACCAATGCACCATCACCTCA
>JAGFMF010012151.1:1350874-1367775 GCA_019455555.1 Galemys pyrenaicus | reverse complement strand
TTTATGGTTACAGGTCTTATGTCTAAATCCTTAATCCATTTTGAGTTGATTTTTGTGCATGGTGAAAGGCAGTATTCTAGTCTCATTCTTTTGCATGTATCAGTCCACTTTGCCCAGCACCACTTATTAAACATACCTGCCTTCTTCTTAATCAGCTCCAGTGTTCAACATTTCCAGTAAGTCAAGCCCAAAATATCCAACTCTGAAATTAAAACTGGCTTCCCTGGGCACACCTGAGACAACACCCATAAGCTCCTGAAAAATCAGGCTGCTCTATGTGTCCTAGGCAGCATCGGTGCCCCTGTGCTAGTGGCAGCAAGGACACCAAGAGGGAGAGAGAGCACCCTCATTTCTAAACATTACCTTCAAAAGATGCACTCACAGGATCATAACGTATTAGTCTTTAGAAACAGTTCTTAAGTCATATTTTTGGCAGTTACTATAATATCCTAAACAGCCATTAAGAAAAATCAGAGCTCTTTTCAGTAATTACAGTATCACCTTCAATATATACTGTTAAATGCTAAGGCAATAAGCAAAAGAATTTTCCTTTGCAGAATGAGGATTTATCATTACATCAGTAAATTCCTGCTGAATCTTTGATAGACATCTACTAGTATAAACCCACTCTTCTCAAGACAGAAGAATTTAACCAACATAAACACCTGTGCATACAACTTTACCTAAAAGCCCTTAGTTTCTGTTCTAATTTTAGGGAAAGTAGTCTAGGTAGATTTCACACAGCTGATGTATGCCAAAAAGTCATTCTGGGCCAGGATGACCACAAGATGCGAATATCTTTTCCCTAAAAAGACTATTTCTGAATTCCTCTGCATGTTAAGTTTAGGTTACATTTCCCCACATCATCATCTGCTACTATTGGCACTCTGTCTGATTAGTTCCTCCAGGTTTTTGCACAATCCTTTACTTTTGCTCTCTTGGAGTCAGTACATTTCACAGGTTCTCTACTCACCCTTTTCTCAAAATGCTGGTTTCAAAATTACCATAATAGAAACCCACCAAGAAGCCATTTGTTTACCTGCAGTTCGCTAAAGTCACAATCACTTCTGATGCCTCCCCGTTCACTGGAGCTGCCTCTGCTCATCAGCTGCCTCAGAAAAGTCCCACTGCAGGTTTTCTTTCCTAATCTGCTGAAAATCCATATTTGTTAGCTTGCAGGAGTCTGACGAGGTGAGAAGTATTACAAAAACTACCGAAGTTTTCGTTTTGTTCTTGCAACCTTTAAAGAATTTGAATTTATGCTCTTTGGTATTGTCATCATTACAAAATTACAAAAATTCTAATTTATAGAGAAAAACGCTCTTAGGCTTCAAGTTTATGCATCCAAACCATATGGAGCATTTACCCAAATACATTTTAAAAAATCTAAAAACATGCAAAATGGCAGTCTACACCCTATCTCTTCCCTTTTATCATCAAATGCCTCCTTGTAAGAGATGCAACTGAAGGGTGCCAGTTTATACATGGCATGCCCTAATTATTGAAATAAAAAGAATCTATATGCACCTAATTTTAAAATTAAAAAGAGAAAAGGTTTCTGCTCAAATCGGGGCATGTTAAATTACACTGAAATTCAAGACTCTGCAACGATAACCAAAAGGCTGTAGGATGAAAATACCGGCCAGGCAGAAAGGACACCACTCAAAAACAGTTTAAAGAAATACAATAAAACGGAATTTGACATAATGATTCAATGTACACATTTTCCACAAGAAGAACACATTGTGTGAAAAAGTCTCATCCCACCTCACAAAATGTCTGAGAGTGTTTATAGATGGGTCTGCAGAGCATCACCAAATTCATATTTATCCTTTCTTTATTTTTAAGCAGAATTAATTCTCCTCCTAAGAATTTTTAAGTACAAGTTTGGTAACATTTGCAAATATATTCTGTAAAAATAACAGATTACCCTGACATTAAAGCCCCATGCGACCACCTGAAAATTCCACAGCACCCCTCCATGACAGACAGCTGCAATACCTCACTGGGGGAAGACAGAGCCCTCCAGGCCACTTCTCAGAGAACAGTGCCAGTCCAGTGGAAGCCCAGAGAGAAGAGAGAGCACCTTATATGCCCACTGTGTTTGTTTCAAAGTACACACACAGGTTGTGAACTTGGAAAGGTCCCTGAACCTGTCAGTTTTCAAACGCTGAGTTGAAGCAAACCACAAATATATTCAGAATTTATTATCACTTTATAGTGATGAGACTTAAGGAAAGATCTATACACTTACAGATTGAAACATAGGAACCTTCTTGTTTTTGTGTGTCAAAGAGTACTACAAGAGAATTAAAGAAAAATCAAAGTTTGAAGCACAGAGTAAAATAAGCTTAGCACTTATCCTGGTTTTAGTATCAAAAACCTCAGTGTCTGGTGAGTGGGGTAATCCAGTCCTGAAAAGTTCTAATCTTGAGCAAACCCTACCCCTCTCTCACCTATCCTGTATATTGGAGGTTCTTAACTTCACTGAGTGTGACGAGGTCTCATAAAAACATGCTGCATGCTCTGTATGGAAAATGTGCTACTATAGGGTACTAAAAGTGTTCCAGTTTTCTTGAATCCTACACAACGTAATTTTGTGCCACTTTTTAAATCTAGAAAATCTGTTCTGTCCTGCCAAAAAACTTAGTTGCATCCTGAATACAAATGAAAAATTTGAAATTCACAAATAAGGCTAGCAACACAGAAAATACTTATGAATGGAGGAAATATTAAAAAGAGTAAGTGCTTATTCAATTCCTTTGCCATAGTCTTATATAAATTACCTCTACTTCAGCTGTAGTAGGATTTAGGGGGGTTAATTTAAAAAAAAAAAAAAAAACAAATAACTCACAATATCCCAAAAGGGAAAAAAAAAAAGGCTCACTTTCCTGAACCTATATAAACAGGAAAGTTAGCTTGTACTCCTTAGTTAGAGAGGTCCCTGCACAGTTCCAGCATGGCCTCGCAGGGCAGGTGAAGGCTGTGGGGCAGGCTGTGTGCTACACCCCATCTCTGTCCCTCAGAGACAACCCCATCAGAGAAAAAAAACACAACAAAGAAAGCATGTAGATATTCATGGGGTGGAGCGTGAACTGCCATTCGATGCAACTGCTAAAGAGAAAACCTTTCCCTTTTGTTTTTAAAAGTTTATTATTTCATACCTTATGCAAATCATGTTTTATATATTAGGCAATAATATATGAGAAATACTCAAGTCAAATTAAAGGCTTCAATAGCCTTGCCAAAAGCACTGTGATTTTCCTATAAAAAAATTATTCCAATTTGTTGATCTTACATAGGATGAAACATACTGTAACAATCTTCATAATTTATGTCCTGTTGGGACACAATGATTTAAAGTAACATAATACAGAGCCGCATCACGGCTAATCTAAACCACCTGACCAGATAAACACCAGCTTCCCTTCTCTCTTCAGCAAGGGCATTTCTGTTTATTGTCATATCATTTCCTCATTCTAGGAACACGAAGAATAAATGCAGCCAACCTGCATTTCAGTGGGAGGCTGAGCTGGCCTTTCCCATGTCAGGAGGTTTGTACATACACAGGTACCAGTACAATGTCAAGGACTTACAAGACAGAAAACAATCCAAAAATTCCACCTTCAAAATCATTTACAGCGAAGCAAATATGGATTCATCCCGCACAATATGGACCAGGTGTGGTGTTATAAACCAAAATCTTTGGATTTTTTTATTTCTTAATGTCACTGAAGAGATAATTCTTTAAAACAAATTATGGGGCTTACCATGAGCCAAATTTTTGTAAATGTTTCAGTCATGCTTCTTGCCACGCTCACAGGCATTTATGGTCTGTGAATAACCAAACTAAAATGCCCAAATTAACTGCCATCTTTTGGAAGTGAAGAATCTTGGTAGGAGAGCAAGACAAAGAGTCCATGTGGCAATAACCAAGGCCATTCTGGTAAACAAATTGCCAGCTTTCTCCTGGGTCCAAATCCCTTTACCCTCCTCACATATGCAAACCTTACCAGGCAGAGGGAGGGTTTCAGGGGGACTTTAGGCAAGGGTTTAAAGTTTCAGTCATGAAAGAAAAAGTGCAGGAACACATGTGCATTCGGCAGATAACAATTCACTGAAAATATTTTAAATCAAAACAAAACGCCTGTCTGACCAAATTTTTATAAACTTGGGTTGGGGAAGAGGAAAACAAACAATTGTTTAAGGGTGGTTTCAAATACTGCTTTCTGCTATTACCAAGAATTTTCAAAGCTTTTCATGCTCCATTGGAAACAGCTCTGCTTCACAAGCTGTTCTGGTCGGTCCTGCCAAAGAAATGGTCTGATACACTTTATTACAAGTTTATCAATTTGCTTACCCAGGCAAATATATATATAATTATCCTTGCCCATAAAGACCAGTATAAAATAGTATTCCTCCACTGAAAGCAATGAGATTACTAAAATACAACTGGATGAGACAGAGAGGAGGCATCACAACCCAGCTCCACTGAAATCCACACAGAAAGACCCTAACTCAAATCTACCAGTCCCCAAAGGCGCAGAAGCTCAGGCAACCTGAGTGGCACCATTTTCAGTCTCAAGAGTATCTGTGCAGGAATGGACACAGAAAGTAGCTCTATTTATATCACAACCTGGAACTCTTTAATGTGGAAAACTGAAGGGAAAATATAATTTTTGGAGTATTCTTTTCAGGCGACAAACATTTTGTAACATGGGTTTGAACTTAACATTACTCACATTTATAAAAACTTAAGGTACCAGATTATAAACCTGCACTATTGTTGGTGATACCCCATGTTAATACCATCTGCACTGAATTTTGGTAAAGAGTAAGACTTGCCCTAGAGCAATCATAACCTGGACCGAAGCCCCACTTGCAAATTCACATTTCCATGATCTTTGCACCATCCCATATTTCCACAACCAGTTCAAAACCAGCCTACTTTGCTCTGAAGATGAAAGGACTTCAGTTACCATGGGTTTACTTGGGCCTCATGCCGGGGCTTGGAGTTCTCTGATGACAAAAAGCTTTGTCACTGGACCATGATGTGACCATGATGTCCTCAGTATTCGTTTTTTCAATAAACTTTCTATCACAGAGTTACCCCAGAAACTGCTATCTTCGGGAAGCCCACCCCTGTACCCAGGGAGACACGGGGTGCTTGTTACAGAACTGACATTAATAATGAACATCAGAAAGAAAAATGTCCACCAGAAGGGGAATGGATTAAGTGTGGTTAATCTATTTAAATGTGTGTTTGATTCGCATAGGAACGGAACATTTTGACAACACATCTACTGTATCAGAAGCAGCTGCAATGAGATGGAAAGGGTATCAATCTAGAAATCCAAAACCAGGGCGCTAGACCCAGACCTGGAGCAAGCCACATTATTTGGCTGGGTTGAGACACCCATCTGGAACAAAGCGATGATGTGTACCAATCTCATAGACATTGCCCTCACACACAGTAATACTCAATCAGAAAAGAATTTAGCTAATAACAACATCATTATCATCTAGTAGGCACAAGGACAGGATATCGCTGATTACTTTCTGATTATTTCAGCATTAACCAGAACTTCTTTTCTCATCTACATGCAAACACCTGAGTAGACTCTATTATGATCAAGTAGCACCTTCTGAACATAATTGACTCCTGCTGATTAGAGATCTTAGTGAATTTCAGGCCAGAGACTTCACTGATTCTGAATGTTCAGTTCTGAGAACAAAAAGGAAAGGAGAAAACACAATAGGCATTTATCAGGCCAGGTGCTCACACTCCTTGACAACAAGGTGATCATTCTTGTTTTACAGAGTGAAGGACTTAAGCTCTATCACATGCCCAGCGTCACAGACGCAAAAAAGTGGGGTTTGGGTTCCCATCACATACATCCAACTCCAAAGCCTTCATGTGCATGTTCAGGATAAATGCCTGATGCCAAGCTCTATTTTTTCCACTAATTTCCCTTACCTCAAAGCTAATTATAGCAAAAATGCTTCCTATGATTTAAATTTTTTAATCACAAGAAAAATAAAATATTACAAACGATTTGAAAATAGAAGGAAAAATATTTTATATTTTGTTTTTAGTTTTTCCCTGTGCCTTTTTTCCCACAACCGTATGATAATATTCTTTTATTCTGTATCCTGGACCTTCTTATAACATTAAAAATTCCCATTTATCTTCCATGTTGCTCCAAGGTCATCTTTACTTACTTTTACAAACAAGTTAATATTATTTGTATGTTGCACCACATCCCATACAATGGGTAACTTTCACTTTTTAGAAACTCATGTAAATAGTTTGATCTCATAGGAGACATACATGAATACCAAATTTCTTTTTAAGCCCAATCTTCTGAACATGAAGATTCTTTGAATTCTCTACAAATATAGATGCTGATGTTTCAGGGGCAAAATTAGAAGAGCAATTGTGTATCTAGGGTTTTTTGCCCAGTTAAAACATAAAAGATAAGGTCTTCTTTGGCTAAGCACCGATTAAAGCAACCCATTAGTTCATGTATTAACAGTCGACAGTGCCAAAACCACCACAATTGAACCTGTTAGAACAAATACTCCACCCACCAAACTTGAAATGGCAGGGACATTGTTATTAAATCTTCCAACATGCAAGCAGCGTGCACTGTAGAAAAATCCCCAGAGCAGACGGAACCTAGTTCTCATACTCAAATACTTGTTCCAGCCACAAAGTGTTACTGTGGCCATGCCTCCCAACTCACACACTCACTCCCCAAAGTGTCCTGGAGAGGACCACTCACTGAAGGGCCATAAGAAAGCCAAGGAGGGGCTTCCCTGGTGGTATAAGGGGTTAAGTATCAGAACTATGAAGCTATGGCAGCCACTGCAGCATGAGTTTGATCCCCGGCCATGGAAGTGACCCACATGGCACAGCAGACCTCTCCTGTCTCACCCGCTGCTCCCCTCAGCAGTGTATTTCAGTCAATCCACCTGTTCTGCTTCCCACTCTGTCTCTGGTGAATCCTCTCACCCCCTGCATCACTGGCATACAGCTCAGCTCTTATATATATAAGTAAATAAATCTTTAAAAAGGAAAAAGAAAAAGCAAGCCAAGGAGTCAGTGTTTCACTTCTGTTTTCACAGCTTAAGAACAGAGTTTGCACCAAAACGGTCTGCATCATACGTTTTTAAAATTATTATAGTGGTAGAATCTCATGATGAGGTGAGTCTATATTACCTTCTTGCTCTGCCTACTCTTACCTCAAGTACTTGGTGCAAACTTGGAAACTATTTATCATGATGTTCTGAGATGAATTCTTCACAGTAACCATGAGAATTATGGGTAGTCATAAACCCAGGGTTATACTAAAACAAAAATATGCCAACAATCATGACATTAGATAATGAGGATTTGAGGGTTTGGTTTTTCATGGTAACTAGGGAGGTATCTAAAGTTCTGTTGCACAAACGACCTATTTGGGACCTCAGAGGTCTTTTACAAGGTCCAATAAAATGTCAAGGTAATAAAGTGTGAAATTAATCTTTGAGTTTATCTTTGACTGAACAGCTTTATACATATTCAATCATACATTGTGAGGGTAGAACCCAAGACACAACAGACAGAATATTCTGAGGTGTTTCTTCAGGTGCCTTCCTTAGATGACGAAGGTTTTAGGTCTAGAGGCTCTCTGCACATAGTGGGTGCTGCACAAGATCTGTGTTGTCTTGTGACCTTTTTTTGCATAAACTGGGGTACTTTGCCTCATTTCTTCTCCTGACTGCCTCAAATCAGTAAAAGCCTCTTCAAAGACAAAGACGGTTCCTATGATCCCACATCTACTACATGGGCACAGCAGTTTACAGATACAAAGCTCTAAAAATTTCAGAATGTCAAAGAAACAAGATCTGAAAATAAGCAAATCAATGACTACATTAACATAAGCTCATAATAAAGTTAGAAATTGTGTCTGGTCACCTTCTGTTTGCCTACCACTTTTTAAGAAGGTAGGACACTACTGAAAAGTACCAGCTAAAAGAAACTTAATGTACCTATTTTGGGAAGGTTCTAGGTATGTATTTTCTAGATAGTATTCAGTAGTATTCATTATTTTCTTTAAATGCATTTCCTTTAAACAGTAAATATAATCAAGTTATATTTCAAATATAGCATTTTTTTTTACAACTTAGACCATGCTTATAATAATGGCATTAGTTTAAGAAAAATCTGCTTCCAAACCTAACAGAAAAAAAGGAAGATAAATGAAATAGCCAATATTTATATCATCTCAAGTAAAGCCTCTGATGAATTCAGAAGTCCCTACTTTATTAAAAAGCTTTAAAAATTAGGGCCTCCCTGGTGGCGCAGTGGGTTAAGCAATGCACTATGAAGCAAACCGCAGTCACAGCAGCACGAGTTCGATCCCTGCTGCCAGCCAGGGAGGAGACCCACATGGCGAGGCAGACCTATCCTGCCTCGCCCGCTGCTCCCCTCAGCAGTGTACTTCTGTTGATCTGCCTGTTCTGCAACCCCGCTCTGTCTCTAGTGAATCCTCTTACCCCTTCCCCACACCTCTGGCCTGTACCCCAGTGCTTGTATGCATAAATAAATAAATCTTTAAAAAAAAAAAGCTTTAAAAATTATAGCTAGATAATTATTTTTTGTGCAACATCTTTTGCCACTTCTAAGTTAGTAGTAAATTAATTTGGTTATGTCAAAACAATATGAAATGATTTCAGTTTTAATGCAATATCTTTAAACCTGGTAATAAGTTCCTTTAATAGCATATATAAGTATATATAATTATTAATAATTAAAATTTCTAAACCTAATGCTTGAATTTCAGACAGCATTCAAGCACTTCTAACTTCACAACCTCCTAGTTCTGTTATCCCCTTTGTCCCCAACACAACCTCAGCACCAACTTCCCAGCCTCTGCTCTCACACAAAATTAAGTCAAAGGTTAATTCCCACTCCTAGTCAAATCTAATTCTGTGCTCCCAAGTACCCCACCCAACACACAAAACTACTCTGTCAACAGTTTCTTCAGTGGGAGGGCTCACAAAAGGGTGACACATGACACAGCAAAAATCAACTGCAAAACCCAAAAGTTCCACTGATACCCACACCATATTATAAACATAAAATGGTTAGTCAGGGGAAAAAAAAAAAAAAACACTTCAGCAGATCTTCACTACCAGGAAATGACTTCTAAAAACTAAGTCAAAAAACTATGACAGGCAAGGCTCTTACCTACTGTTGGTTTCACTTCTAGAACCCAAAGTCGACACACAGGGATGGGTCCTGACGTGCTTTATGATACTGAAAGGCAGCGGACACCAGAGGCATAGACAACTACAGGAATTGCAGATTGAGACTCAAAACATTGCACCTCAACATTCACAAAGCTAAAATGCTTCCTCGTGTGAGAAATAAAATCTTCACTAACAACTTTTGGGAATAATATTTGAATCTTGGCTCAAATGGATAATTTTGTTCTGCACCAAAACCAACTTCATTCAAATTCCCAAAGTCTATGAACAGATTCACACTAATTTCAAGGCAGTTTCCTTCCAAACCCAACGAAATGAAAGGCAGAAACCAGCAAGAGGGGGAAAAAAAATAAAGTAACATATATAAGATGGTTTGCCATTTTATGAAAAACAAATGAAGAATTACACTCACATCACACTGATAAACTGAGAGGCTGCCAGTGGTTTTCAGGACAGATGTAACATTTTAACAAATGTGATTGTTTGTGAACGAAATAATTCTGATCAAAAACTTAATTGCAGCCAAAGTGAGCCCTGGGCTGTGTCACCATAATCCATTCTGACAGGAAGCAGTGAGTGGAGATTCCTACTGTGAACGGAGCACATGTGAAAGGTCAGCTTTGGCCTGGAACTTCAAAACCGTTAACGTGTAAAACAGTGTGCATTAGAGCCCGGAACGGCTAACCACTGGATTAGCGGATGTCCGCTGTGTGGGTCTGATGTGCTTTTGGCAGGTAATGGTTAATTTGTAAATAGGCAGTGTATTGTAACTTTCTTCTCTGCCTCTTCCCAACATTAACCAGCAGAACCCATTCTTAATTATAGTGCCAGAATATTACAGTATTAGATTTATACATAACATGGTCTTGCTATAACAAAGTTTGAAAAAAATAAATCTTTTCATATTTAGTGAAGGAAAAGTTGCTTTTATTTAAATGTTTGTTGCTATAATGAGTGAAATTTTTTTCATGTAAAATGAATATACTTGTTCATCAAATAGCAATCATGTTATAATAGCCAAAAGTTGCCAAATTGACAATTTCATTAGAAGAAATGCATACTTTACTCATACAATGTAATCTGTGAAGCCAACTACACAATACTGTTCTGCTTGGCTTAGTATTCTAAATAAAAATGTAGTTAACACCAGTTTTTATTTTTCAACATTACTTATAAAAGAAGCAAGCTAAATATTGCATTATAAGCCAAATACCTACAAAAGTACTTGATACATATTTAGTGTTACTTATACAACTGGTCCATCGACATAAAATTATCCACTTCTCCCATATCTAAGCCACCTAAGATAATAATGAATGATAAAAGTACACTTTAATGTAAGATTATTTCAGACTTAACTCATTTCTAAGTTGAGAGAAAATTATACCTCTCTCTGCAGTAAGCAGGTTTTCTAAGTAAGTTTTATTTGTATTCTCCAAAGTAGCCCTCTAAGGTCCTGTCTTTAGACAGAGGCTGCTCCTGGGGCCTTTGTAGGTTAAATCCAGGGACCCTGAAGGTCCTGCAAGGCAAAGGCAGCCTCTGCCCAGCAATCTCACAATTCCTGTTCCCTTCAGAACTCATTTGACACCTTTTACTAAAGTGCAAAACCACAAGTGCTTCTACCTGCAAGGAAGACTGAAAAGGAAAAAATCGTGGTCAGAAAAACAAATTACCGGGCCTCCCTGGTGGGGTAAGCAACGCACTATGAAGCAAAACGCAGCCACTACAGCACAAGTTCGATCCCTGCGCCGGCCGGGGAGGGGACCCACATGGCGCGGCAGACCTCTCCTGCTGTGCCCGCTGCTCCCCTCAGCAGTGTGCTTTTGTTGATCTGCCTGTTCTGCTCCCTGATCTGTCTGTGGTGAATCCTCTCACCCCCCACACCTCTGGCCTGTACCCCAGTGCTTGTATGCATAAATAAATAAACCTTTAAAAAAAAATTTCCAATTTCTTACGTTTCTCTGTGTTTATGCCCTAACAGCCTGCTCCTGAAAGTATGGGATGCACATGTTTACCAATCTGCGGCTCCATACCATGTGCCCACTAGGCCCTGGGACAGTCCCTCCTCGTCAAGGAGCTCACAGTGTGGTGGGAGAGGACAGAAAGGTCAAGTGGGAAATGCTGTTAAGAAGTGAAGGAGGCAGAGGAGGAAACAATCCAGAGAGGCTGAGAGAGACTGGTGATGGGCACACCTGGTATTGTCACTCCTCACCCCACAGAAGCCCAAGTAGAAGCCACAACAGCTACCCAGGTTCACAGTGGGCACCAAAGTTGCCATAGGAGCTAAATTTATCCCAGGCATAAAATAAAGAAATGTTATAATTCCCAAAAAAAGTATTTTACAAGGTTCCAAATTGGTCACCAAAGTATTTTTTTAGGCCATGAAGTGATTAATTATACCTGATAACAATGTATATAACTTTAACCTCACCCTAATCATTTTATCTATCACCATATTTTCACCATAGTAATTCTTGCTACTGTTCCACTTTGAGCTCAAGCTCAAAGAAGCTTACAAACTTTCCTCCAGAAAATGATCAGCAGAGCAGAAAGGGCCTTCCCACTGAGTTCCAATGTAAAGTGAGCATGCCCACGCACGTGATGGACTTGTGCTGAGGAACTGCTGGCTGCCCCATCCTCAGGGCCGACACTTACAAATCTTTCCCTCAGGAGTAAGACCACTGCTAAAGCAACTACAACTACTGATTACAGGAAAGACATCGTTTATTTTTTTTAATTAGTTTATATTTGTTTACATGTCCTAAAATACTAAACGTCCAGAAAGTTAACTTATACTTTAATTCAGTTCTGGATTTCAATTGACAAACAGAAAGAAATATGTAACCAGTTACCTCTTCAGGACCGGTTTTCAAATGGGAGGACACCAAAGAAATTAATCATTCAATTCTTACTTATAGGAGCAGATTCTCCATAACCTATAAATTATCTTGATTTACAGTGAATCATTATTGCATTCATAAATGCTGGAAAGTTGGTGAACAACATGATATGACACCCCAAAATAATTTTATAACTGCAGGTGTGCAAATCTTAACATGTGGGAGATGACTCAAAGGATAACAGGGAATAAAACAGTTTGGGAGGGGTCACACAAAGGAGGGAAAGGGTTATATACCCCAGTACTACAAGACGTCTTTAAACCCACACTCCTCCTTTATAGGCAGATGCAGTGGAGCAGCAAGCCACGGGCAGCAGAATCATCAGTTAGGTTTAAACAAGCAAAGGCAAAATGCTCCATAATTTACAACAACCCAATCACATTGCTCATTCTTTTGAGGTTAAATGCTACTGACATAAGCTACACCTGAATCCAATCAGTGCAGAGACGTTGAGAAGATTCACACGAAAGGACTAAATTTGTCACAAATGGGTTGGTTTCCGATCTTAATGTAGCCAAGTTGCTTTACCCTGACCTCCATTGAACAAATCAACTTAATGGGCACTAGGAGTGCTATAAAACTTAACAATGGAGTGATTTTTAACTTTTAAAATATAGTTATGAAGCAAAATGTTGGATAGCTTCTACAATACTGGAAATCAAATTAAATCTAGATGTTTTTTAACAGTCTTGACAGATATAATCCTAGTTACCATGTAAATTTATGGTAAGCTGCTGTGATATTAGCCACAGGTGCTACTTTTAATATATGAGCCGCATCTGGCTGGGAATAGAATTTCTCAGAGGACTGAAAATGACCTCACTATCAGACAATGGAAGGAGAAAAAAACAAGACCACTGTGGCATATAAAAAGCTGAAGATGTGGTCCACAACTAAATATTTCACATAAAATTGATTTTAACTCTGCAGTTGCAGGTTAAAGGATATTATACTTTCAATATTTAAGAGGCGTAGATATATTTCAAGCAAATAGCCAAAAGATTAAGAATGTAAGACAGTTATGAATACCACAGCCATGTATATAATACTAGTTTTCCAACCTTTGATCAGTGTTGGAAAAAACGATCCACTAAGACTTGAAAAGAAAACTCTTTCATGGTTCTCAGGCACATGACATAATTAGACACCACCAAGCATACCAAACCAAGATGTAACAATTACTGATCTCTAAGTAGCAGCAACTCTCCAGCACCAGGCCAGCATTAATAGCTGTGTTCTTAAAGTTCTTTGGGGTCATTCAGATGCCCAAGAAAACATTCTCATCAGGTGAATTTTTTTCAAAATCACCACAGGAAATCACCATTCCGAACTTGACTCATAGACAAATAGAAAGACACCATTTCTCTTACCTATCCAACTCAAAAATAAAAAAGATGATTATATGCAAAACATAGAACTGTTTCCTTTTAAGAAATCCTTCCTGAACCATTCGAAAGTCATCATTTGCAAGAGAACTGGCAAGTGTAGAAATGGAATAGAGGATTTACAAAGATTTAATTTCCTATGAAATAACTTCCCGAATTAAACAAGCCTTCTTTATCTGAAAAAAAATCTTTAAAAGAGAAACATTTCTATGAAAATATTCCCTACACTCTTACACTAAGCTGTGAGAATACTAGCTACAAAGTCCTGTAACATAACATTTTCCTTCCGACCTTCTCAAGTAACTTGAAGGGCTTGATTTTTCAGCTTCAATAGATCAATTCAATCTAGGCGATGATTTCTTTCTTTTTCCTTTTTTTTTGAAAAGTACCAGATTCTATGCCTGATTTCAACGGGAGTCAAGACCCTAAAGTATCTTCATCCAGAAGAACTTGCTATGTCTTCTCTGACACTTCTGTGATCAACCAACAGCATTTAGATGGCTCACAAAGCCCCATCTGTAAAGATGGTTAGTGACTATGCAAAGGTATTGGTTAATTAAATATGACCTTTCCATTCCATGGAATTTTGTGTCTATCTGTAAGGGGGAAAAACCCTCCTAAATAAATTATACAAATAAGTTATAAACTTCGACCCCCATTCCAGACCTACAACATCCAAGAACTACAAATCCCATAAGGTCATTATCGAAGAGCAAATCACTGGAACCTGAGGGTAAAATTAAGCAGCCAAGCTAAATATAAAAGCAAACACATAGGCCTTGGGTGGGGGGGGGGGGGTCCTTTTTTCCTTGGGAGTCAGCTCTCAGCACACCATTAAGTTCCAGCTCCAAAGAACTAGTAGGATATTTACAAATCTGTATCCTTCTCTTCCCTTTGTGTTATTCACTACACTATTTCTCCTTCCCTTGTAAATAAAACCCTTTATTAACCTTTGTTGTGTGTGCCTTGCAGTTGGGGCATTATAAATGCTGTTCGAGCGCGCGGGTAAAAACCCAGTCAGGCAAACCCATTTTATATTAGGATTGCCCTGTAACATATCCACCATCAAAAATCAGAAAGCAGGGCCTCCCTGGTGGTGCAGTGGGTTAAGCAACGCCCTCTGAAGCAAACTGCAGCCACTACAGCACAAGTTTGATCCCTGCTGCCGGCCAGGGAGGGGACCCACATGGCGCAGCAGACCTCGCCTGCCTCGCCCGCTGCTCCCCTCAGCAGTGTGTTTCAGTCAATCTGCCTGTTCTGCTCCCTGCTCTGTCTCCGGTGAATCCTCTCACCTCCCTGGACTCTGGCCTGTACCCCAACTCTTGTATGCATAAATAAATCTTAAAAAAAAAATCAGAAAGCAAAATATTTTACTAACAGGGAAAAATGTCCACCATATATGAAGTGAAAAAGCAACTGAGAAAAAAAACTACAATATCACTCCAAATATATATACATGTATTTATATACATACATAAAGACTCACAAAATACACATTGACACTTACTGTCTTATAAGTGGGTGGAGGGATTACAGGTATATGTTTCTTCTTTGACTTTTCTGTGTTTTCCAAATTACAAAACAAACTATGCAATCGAGATTTAAAAAAAAAAAAAGCTGTATGTATTAACAAGGTAAACATGCCACCCAGATGTAACATGGTGGTATCATTCCCTGAAGAATGATCTCTGAGGGGGTGTAAGTAATCCACAAACGCTAAGCTAATCCCTCCTATTTAAAGCTTGCAGTTTTGAACAAATAATGAAAGATGGAAGAGACAGTCTCAAGCTTACCTAAGAGTTACACATCAAGACACCCAAAATTACAACGGACCTCCTACCTGAACATCTGTATCCACAGCCATATGGTTAGTGGCTCAGGAAGCTGGGTTCTCTCAATGCAGGTTTATCTTTTCTATGCAGAGTTCTTATTTGGTTGCTTTTTGCAGAAAGTGACATCCCCTTCCAGAGAGAACTTAACCCCAAAATTATATTTAATATTTTTAATACACTTATAAATGGGATTGTTTTCCTCTCTTTTTGCTAGTTCAGTATTTGCATACAGAAAGGCAACAGACTTCTGTATATTGTGTAGGCTGCCACTTTGTTGTATTCGTTTATTGTTTCTAATAGCATCTTACTGGAGTCTTTGGGACTGTCTTTGTATATTAGCATGACATTTGCAAAAAATGACAGTTGTACTTCTCCTTTCCAATTTTGATACCTTTTATAGCCTTTTCTTATCTAATTAACTCTGCTAGGACTTTCCAACACCATGCTGAACAGGCATGGTGAGAATGGACATCTTTGTCTTGTTCCTAATCTTAGAGGAAATGCTTTCAATTCTTCCCTACTGAGTATGATGTTTGCTGTGGGTATGTCACATATGACCTTTATTATGCTCACTGACCTCCAATCTATATTGACTTAGGACAGAAAACTGATCAAGTATTATAAACTAATGCTTTCAGGGCAGGGGATGGAGAACTACGTAGCAATTTACAAAGTCCTATCAAAAGCTGCCTACCTTTTTCTTCGAGATATGCCAAGAACGGCTCCTCTAAGCCCTCCAAAATAAGTATTTTGGAGTATTTCCTAAATAGAACAAAGAAGCAGACTCAATTTTGAATAGTAGAGTTGCTCATTCAAAGGTCTAGAACATTGCTAACAATGTTCTAGTAACAAAAACTGCAATCCACATCCTAAATCATCACACAACCCTGCAAAATACAGACTTGAGCCTGAAAAGGGCTGTTGCCTTAGGGTGGGAAGCAGACCAAAGGACCTTGACCTGCCTCCTCCCTAAATTTGAGCAGGTTCCTTAACTTCCCTAACTATTGTCACCATTAGCAAAATGGGGTTACTAACACCTGACCTGTGAGGCTGCTGGGAAACTTTGATGACATAACCTGTTATTTCAGAGATCACCTAACAATGAACTACTAACACTGAGTAAACACTCCAGCACTCATTAGTTCATAAAGTACTTTGTGATTCTCAAAACCATAACAAAAACTGATTTGGCTGCATTTCAGGTAAAAAAATAAAAACAATACATTGAGTTACCTATATACAGAATGACATTAAAGCAAAATTTTCACATCAGAATTTCTAAAAATCACTCCTTTAAAAAAGTCATTGAGGCCCGCCCTGGTGGCGCAGTGGGTTAAGCAACACACTATGAAGCAAACTGCAGCACCAGTTCGATCCCTGCCGCCGGCCAGGGAGGGGACCCACATGGTGCAGAGCTAAAAAGGCAATTCTCAAAGAGGACATGCAAATGGCCAACAGGCATATGAAAAAATGCTCAACTTCTCTTGTCATCAGAGAAATGCAAATCAAAACCACTATGAGATACCACC
>JAGFMF010012151.1:1322507-1347220 GCA_019455555.1 Galemys pyrenaicus | reverse complement strand
GGTCTATGTGTCTGTTTTTGTTCCAATACCATGCCGTTTTTATGATTGTGGCTTTGTAGTAAAGTTTGAAGTCTGGAGGTGTGATCCCTCCACTTCCCTCTTTTTCAGTTAGGAGAGCTTTGGCTATTCGAGGTCTTTTGTGTCTCCATATGAATTTCATCAATATTTTTTCCATTTCTTTGAAGAATGACATTGAAATTTTTATTGGAATAGCATTGAATTGTAGATTGCTTTTGGTAGGATGGCCATTTTGATGATGTTAATTCTTCCAATCCATGAGTAAGGGATGTTTTTCCATTTCTTTGTATCTTCTTCAACTTCTTTTAGCAATGTTTTATAATTTTCTTTGTAAAGGTCCTTCATTTCTTTTGTTAAAATTATTCCCAAATATTTAATTTTTTGGTTTCAATTATAAAGGAGATTTTTTAAAATTTCTTCTTCTTCAGCTTGGTTGTTTGTATAAAGGAAGGCTACTGATTTTTGTGTGTTGACTTTGTATCCTGCCACTTTGCTAAACCAGCCGATTAGCTTGACTAGATTTTCTGTAGAGCTTTTGGGTTCTCTATGTATATTATCATATTGTCTGCAAACAGTGATAATTTTACTTCTTCTTTTCCTATTTGGATACCTTGTCCCCAATTTGTCCTTGTCTTTTCATTTTTGGTTTTTGTGTCTATATTGTTATTGTTATTATTGTTCTTATTCCGTTCCTTGATCCGTATTTGGTTCCCTTATATTCCTCCTAGGGAAGGAACCATCTGGTATTTTTCTTTTGCCTTCTCACTTACTTTGCTGAGCATAATCCCTTCCAATTCCATCCATGTTCCTATGAATGTGTCTAGTTTTTCATTTTTTATCGCTGAGTAGTATTCCATTGTGTAAATGTACCATAGCTTCCGGATCCACTCATCTGTTTTTGGGCATTTAGGTTGTTTCCAGGTCTTCCCTATTGTAAAGAGTGCTGCTATAAACATAGGGGTGCAAGTATTCTTTTGAATCAGTGTATTTGTGGAGGGGGAGGGTTGAGGGCAGATGGGAGCACGGGGGACTGAGGTGATGGTGCACTGGTGATATGGTGATGGGGAATACATGGGGATTACAACTGATGTCAAATATATATAAATAAAGGAAAAAAATAAATAAATAAATAAAACTGAGATAAAGTCAAACCCGAAGGGAGACAGCACCACAAGCACCCTCCCTGCCATCTTCAGCCCTGTTCACTGAACCATTTCCCCCACCACAGTACTAGTAAGATGCAATCTTTCTCTCTGTCCTTGACTTATGCTCCCTGCTAGCCCCTCTTAGGGCACACCCTTTAAAAAAAAAAAAACAAAAACCTATCATACTTTTGAAGACCAACTCAAAACTACTCTTCTACAGACAGTGACCTTGGAGGACATCTCCTTCAGCTTCGTACTCACATTTTAGTGTCTAATTAAACTGGCAATTTAAAAAGTCAACTCTTGTACAATTAAGATGTTAAGTTCTGGGCAGAAATAGAAGCATGTTCCTGCATCTTCTGCAACTTCTGCATCTTCCTCCTTGTACACCCTGGCTAGCAATGCTAGCCCCTCAGAGGGTGCCCACTCAGGCACCTCCCAAGACTCACTGACCCCAACGGAGCCAGGCTCGAGGGTAGGCTCCCAGGCGGGGAGAGCACTTGGGTCTAGACGCTCCAGGTACCTGGTGCATGTCCCCAGCCAGCGCTGTGGGACCAGGACAGGGCATGAACTCACCTTGATGAATGACAGGGTAGAAGGTCACAGCCTGCCCTGCTGGCTGACAGCAAGAAAGCAAACAGATTCATTAGCCACATTTACTGTTTTGATAGGCCTGATTTTAATGATGCAATTAAATGACCTCTGATTGCTCAACATTGATACCTGGGTTACTCCTAAACAAGTACAGCTTTGTTTGCTTTAGCCGGTGAATAGTCCCTTTCTCAGGGAAGTATGGTCAAACCCATTTAAGCAAAAAAGTGATCCAACAGGTAGTCAGTGGAAAATAAGATCTCTTCTAGAAAACAAAAATAAAAACACCTCTAAGTATCACAGTGTAGTGGCAGGGAAGCACACAGTAGGTTTTCTATCCATCCAGGCAGATGGGTAAAGGAAAGTCCTGGAGCCCTCAGTAGCTTTTTCAGACGTAATGTCTTTCTACAGCATTTGTAGTGAGGCAACCAGGCGCAGGGCAGGCAGGAGGCCTGAGAGGCCAGAGGCTGGCAGATCTTCCAGCCCCCAGCAATCTTCACTCTCTCTGACATTCTCTCTGTTCTCTTGTAGTCTCTTCCTCTCATCTACACTGAACCGCTGCTCTTCACTGCACTCTGCCACGGTCCTCTGCCACAGCCTGTCCTCTGTGACACTGCCTGTCTATGCTCAGGCTCACTACTGCATGCCCACACCACACTCCAGGTGTCCACCCTTAGGTACGGCGTACCCCGAGCCCACTGTCCCAGAGCCTCTTGCATTCAAGGCCACAGGTGATATTCACTGAAGCCAAAGGTGCAAAAGTCTGAGCAATCTCCGTTTACCCCACACACAGTACGATCTAAAAACATTGCTGGAGGAACTAGAGATGTGAGTCTGGCACCTCCTAACTGTGACATGATGCACTGTGACCACAAGCAACTCCATGGCCCCAGTCTGGCTGAGTGTTGTACAAAATTCAGTGTGTTGGGTAGAATCTCCAGGTAAAAGGGCTACATGATGGACAATTACCTGCAAAACCACAGAAATGATTCACTGCTTTGTTTTGTTCAAAGGATGCAGAAAAAAATCAAACACAGAGCACTCACCAACGAAGAAGACTCTCACTCACCAAGCACACTAGAGGGCAAATCCCTCCTAAGGGCAGCACCGTCCTTGATGCTAAGGAAAGACGACAAGCTAACGTGCTCAATTGCTCCATCAGGCACCCAACACCCATATTCTGAAACAGCTGAACGTAAGCTTGTATGGCACAGCCCTAATGTACCAAAACTCTACTGACAAAGCTTGCTGTGCAATCCTGAGCCTGTTGATAATGGTGGTACTGAAGCAATGGGCCGGCATACCAAGAGAAACAGACACTGAAGAAAAAAGAGCAAGACCAAACAACTTTTATTTTTAAGTCCCCTTTAAATTATTTTCTGTAATTACCGAGCCAGCAGTCCATTGTTGTTAATTCATATTCCACCTATTTAAGCGGTACCGGCAACGCAGGCTGAACACAAATGCCTTAGTAATTTCCTAACTTTTGAGCGTTATTTTCTTGTCAGTTGAATTTAAAGCAACCCATTTGTGACCACATTATACGAAGTTAATCTCATCTAAAGTGCTTCACAAACCCTAACAGCTACACTAAGGTTTTATACTAATGAAAGCAATTTACATAAATGAAATTTATGTCAATGCATTTCATGACAAATTTTTTATTTTATAATAATTATAGTACTTATATTATAACATCTGTTGATATTCACAGTCTAAACCTGGCAAAGATTTAAACCCACAGCATTTTCCATGCATCATGTACATTATCTGTGAAAAGCAATAAAAAAGCAATGAATGCATTAATCATACAAATATCATCTGCAAAGCATAAATCTGAAATACCTTTCACATCAGCTAAAATGGCTTTTTATTTTTTACACACCTGATTTTATGCCATCTGTAAAAGGGCAAGACAAAGGCTTGAGGATATTATATTTCTTGGCTGTTTGACTTTTACAAAAAGCTTGGGCTAAATTCTGTAAACAGGAGATTTACTATATGACTAAGAAAAAATGATGCCGTTAAAAGCCCGTTTTTATCAAAGGACAGAGTAATGAGCACAGCACTTTCACACTGCAGCGTAGTGTCCTACCTGCATGTTTAACACCTGCTTTACATTTTCCCTTGTCTATCTCACGCACATGTTTTTACAAATCCACGTCAGGCCTGACCCTACTAGATGTCATAAACAGCAGAAGCAAGACGCTAAAGGATAACGTTTTAGGGCCTGGTTTCCCTACCCTCGAGGACACCCAGACTGATGACCCAGCTGATCCTGCCCAGGGCTCCTGGCAACTCCACGAATCACTCCAAAGAGAACACCAGCATGAATGCACCACCCAGCTATTTTCATTTGCTTCTCGAGTTCTAGACAAGGTTTGCTAACATGTGAGCACGCATTCTCTACTCTCCATTCCAGAATGGATGCTTGCTCTGGTTTCTAGTCAGCAGCGGTGACAAAGCCTGTCGGTGTGTGCTAAGCCCCAGTCACGGCCTGTGACAAGCACACCCATTTTCACTTGGCTTCCAATCACATGGATGGTAGCCTACACATTAAAAGCAAAATGACACTATCTGATGTACATGATGCCTAAGCCTCAGGGAGTGCGTCCTCATTCTCAACAGGCAGTGAATGTCCACCTTGAAGAGTCCTCAGATGGGACATTTCGTGTATTGTGTTACTGACTCATAACTCGGACATGGATCAAGTTTTAGCACACAACTTATGACCAATGACACCCAAACAAAACTGCCCCTGAGAGCTGTTGAGACCTCTCTCCATGTCTTGCAAAGAACCGTTAAGATTCTCATTAACAGCCGTCTGTCTTCTGGTATCATGAAACCTGACTTCACTAAGTGTTTCAAAACGTTAACCATAAGCCTATTATCAAATTCCTCAATAAAACATTTTTATAAAGTAAGTCAGCAACAGTAACTTTCGAATGCTCTGTGCAGGAGCTCCAGGCCACCGGAAGAGCAACATTTTACAAACCCCAAACTCACATATGGTGCTACTGCTGCTAGCCACACAGCAAGCCACCACCTCCATATCCACTGCTGAGGCCATCCAACTGCAACTCCCTCTTCCAGTCCCACTTCAGAAATGTTTTAATGTCAGCAGTGACAGCAAAACAATGTGATGTACAACAAATAAACCTTAGACCCTGTGCTGCAAGAGATACTACACTTTGACAAGTTATTAGACTGAGCCGTGGGAAGTGCCATGTTATATGGGAAGTGACATGTTATAGGGTCAAGCTAACCAAACTGAACACCCTGCCAGGCAGGTCCACCTAAGAAAACACACACAAAATACAGGTGCTTTTCTGGGAACATTGGGACTTGCAGCTCTTCCTCACAAAGCTCAGGCCCTTTCTTCTGTGTGAAAAGTGCTCTTCATTGTGATTGGAAACTCATCACATCCTTTACCCTAAATTCTTCAACTCTTCATCACCCAAAAGTTACCAAACCAATGCCATGTGTTCCACCACCACTGCTTTCCTATTTCTGACACCAAGCTTGTGTCCATGCTGAAAAAGGTCACTCCAGTACCAGGAGTGAGAGAATGAGGACAGCCTTGGGTGGGTGGTTAGGGGTGTTGGGGGAGGGGGGTGCTAGGGGGGCTGCTGCCAGGCCAGCCTGGGCTCCTTCCCTGCAGGGCTCCCCCTGCTGGCATCCAGAGTAGCTGTTATCTGGGCTGCAAAACTTCACTTTCTGCATCTCCCTTTAATGCTTAAACTTTCCTCTGATTTTGTAAGCTTCCCTGCTTCTTCCCATACACAACAATGCATAACAAAATGTATCTCTACAGGACACTCACTGGCATTTTGTTCTTCCAATGTGGGTACCCTGCAGCTGCCAAATATCTAAGAATAAGTTTATATGTCACTTACAGACCTCTCCCTCTATGTCTATGTGAACAGAAAAAAAGTAAAATTCTCCTGCAAATGCCAACCCCAGGGCCTCCCTGGTGGTGCAGTGGGTTAAGCAACGCACTATGAAGCAAACTACAGCCACTGCAGCACGAGTTCGATCCCTGCTGCCGGCCAGGGAGGGGACCCACATGGCACGGCAGACCTCTCCTGCTGTGTCCACTGCTCCCCTCAGCAGTGTACTTCCGTACATCTGCCTGTTCTGCTCCCCACTCTGTCTGTGGTGCATTCCCTCACCCACCACACCTCTGGCCTGTACCCCAGTGCTTGTATGCATAAATAAATAAATCTTTAAAAAAAAAATGCCAACCCCACCTGAGATCAAGCACTCCAAATATAGAAGTTTCCTGCAATGGTCCTGGTACTGCCTGCTAACTGCTCACCATGCGTCACCGTCACTGACCCACCGGCCACGCACACCGCCAGGGAGCACCAGCAGGAGGGCTAGCAGCCAACAGCAGTAGAGATCTAGAGCAGCCTCAACTGCCTGCACTGTTAAAATCCCTCAGGAATTTTCCATTTATAATCTCTAATTGACATGTGCACTCACCTGAGCCATCAAATGCTGTGGACTATTTGAAACTAGCCAAATCTTGGAATAAAATCACTCAGAAAAAAAGTTCAAATGTAATTTGCTGGCTACTTATTATTATAGTAAAACCCAGAACAACCCAACATGTTGAAAAACAGGTTTTTCATTCAGGTTCACTGAAAATGTTTCTAAAATGTATGGTTTGTCTTCTTCATGAAAGAAATGTGAGTTCTAAAGCAAACCTGTGGCACCACTTTACACACTCTATATAAGCAAGCTATTTAAAACGTGTAACACCAAACCCAGTATAATCTTATTCCTGAAGATTTATAAGTAACGTCAAAAGTGAGCTGAATACTGTTCCTACCCTATTGAGCAAATGAAAGAAAACATACTTTTCACCTATGTGTTCAGCAAACACTGAAATACTGCATATATTCACACCAATACGGGTCCAACTTCTGAAGGGAGAGAGGGGCGTCATCTGTTCTGATACAGCTCCCTCGCCTGTGGAATGGAGGCAGGCAGGTGTTGCCTCTGCAGGCCACGGGCGCACTGGCCTCCCCTAGGGCAGGGCTGCAGTAGGAAGATGTGTACGTGTGTGTGAAGAACCTGCTCACGCTAAGTCATAGTTCCAAAAGGCCATGACGGCATCCCCGTTATGTAACTTTTCATACCTGCAGAATTATATCTAGAAGACAAATATCTGGATAGGACAGTGGGTACGTGCTTTTAAAAACTTGGTAGTCACTGCTCCCAGGGGTATGTCCCTCCTCACCAGGTTGGTCAGTTCTAAATTCACCCTTGCACACACCCATATTTCCCTCACCCCTCTGTTCCCACATCACACTCACTGGGCAGAAGTCGAGCCCTTGTTAAGCCCAACTCTGTGTGTAGTCCGAGCACGTCCCCAAGCAGCTGGATATGGCTAGACAAACTACAAATTCTTCACTTTAAATATGTGGCCATAGATCTCTAGTGACACTGAGAACTGCCCAGTAACCCACCAGTTCCCTCGTTAGTTCCAAGATGGCTCTTCCACTCCTTTTCTTATCACCCCAGATGCCCAACGCTCCTCCCTCCCATCGCAGCTCACTGTCAGTTGATGACCTAACTGAAAATACATAAACAATTGGAAAATAAACAATCTCTTCTTCCCAGGAACAAATGGAGCAACCGACCAACATCTGTCCTGGTACAGTGAATATACCAGGCCTGCACCTGCGCCTGCCCATTCCACCCAGGCTCACTTGCCAATCCAGGACCATGCTCACAATTACCCCCTGTGACAATTCTCAAACTCATATATCCAGCTTGAGCTCTGAGCTTTGGGGTCCAATCGCTGACCTGTTATCACCCCATGGCTAACTAACAAGTATCTCAAACCTGACAAGGCCAAAGCAGGATTCTTAATTCCCTACCCAGCTTCCTGTCTCTTCCTGAGTTCAGCAGATGATATCAGAGGTACCACCCTTCATCCTCCAGCTAGAACCAAAACTTTGGTATCATTCCTGACCCTCCCCTCCCCACACCCAACCTACCAGCAAGGCCTGTTTCATCTCAAAAGCAGACAAGGAAGCCTCCATTTCTTTCCACCCCACTGCCACCTCCATAGTCTCCACATCTCTCACCCAGCCTACTGCAATGGCCTCCTACACATCTGCCTGCTTCCACACCTACCCGCTTACCAGCTATTCCCCAGAGAACAGTCAGCATAATTGCTTGAGAACATCAACTAAGTCATGGCAATTCTCACCTGAAATTCTCCAACAGAATAAAATCGACTCCTCACAACGCAGAGAGGGCTCCAGTGTTCTCGTCATTCTCTTTCTTAAGTCTCATCTCCCACCAGTCTCTCTCCTCCTTTCTCTGTCCACTACAGAAAACTGGCCTTCTGGCTCTTCCTCAATCACACCAAGATCATTCCTGCTTCAGGAATTCTGATCCTGTTATTCTCTCCATCTGACAGGCTCTTCCTTGGGTCTTCACCTGCTGAGCTCCTTCACAACACACAGGCTGCAAGTTTCCGCTCCCCAGAGAAGCCTTTTCATTTCACTCCACCTTGAAGAGTACCCAGACCTCTCTACCACTCTGTGCTCCAGTAACCTGCCTTTTCTTCTTCATGGCACCTATCAGCACCTGAGATCTTGTTCTATTCATTTAGCAAACAATAGTTATCATATATTCATTCAACTATTGTCTATCTTTCCCACTAGAATGGGAGTTATGTGAGCCTAGAACAGTGCTTGGCATAGAAAGATGCCTTATTAAGTGTCCACTGAGTTTTCCCGGAAAAAAAAAAAATTAAATAGATTTTTTTTTTAAGTACCACATGTACAGGGCCTCCCGGGTGGTGCAGTGGGTTGAGCGCCATACTATGAAGCATTCGTGGCACAGCAGTGCGAGTTCGATCCCCGACCAGAGAGGGGACCCACATGGCGCAGCAGACCTCTCCTGCCTCACCCGCTGCTGCCCTCAGCAGAATATTTCAAGTTGATCTGCCTGTTCTATTCCCCACTCTGTCTCTGGTGAATTCTCTCACCTCCTGCGACTCTGGCCTGTACCCAGTTCTTGTATGCATAAATAAATAAATCTTAAAAAAATATATCACATGTACAATCATCACATTGAATAAACATATCTACAGAGACATAAATCCATGGAGAAAAGACCACAACGGAATAGGAAAAAGGATAAAAGTAGCTACAATGAGAAAACTTCTTATGCCATCCTATCTCAATGTTTAATATTAATGTTTTATAATAAGCAAACAATACATTTCTTATCCTAAACGAAAGGTGAGTGAGCTCTAGCAACACCAGAGGGTCACCAGTCTAAGAATCAATTGTGTGCAAAAGAAAAGCAGCCCCTGATGCCTGGCGGTGGGCCTAGCACCATCAAAGAGGTCTTGGCATTCAACAGAAATGACAACATCAGACAAGGTCACTCAGTGACTATGATGGATTAAGACAAAAACAAGACACTCAGTAATTATATCTGAACATAGACAAAATACTAAGCCACAAAACCAAACACATCCCTCACCCAGCTGAGTGACTTTACCAGCGTCTTCACCAGTTCCAGTTTTTTGGTCCATTTCAGCCTATTCTTCCTACAGGTAAGATGTGTTAATAAACTGAATCACAGTGGCCTCCCTGGTGGCGTAGTGGGTTAAGCAAACCGCAGCCACTGCAGCATGAGCTCAATCCCTGCCACAGGCCAGGGAGGGGACCCACATGGCGCAGCAGACCTCTCCTGCCTCACCCGCTGCTCCCCTCAGCAGTGTGTTTCAGTGGATCTGCCTGTTCTGCTCCCTGCTCTGTCTCTGGTGAATCCTCTCACCTCCTGCGCCTCTGGCCTATACCCCAACTCTAATATGCATAAATAAATAAAATCTTAAAAAAAAAAAAAAAACTGATCACGGAATTACACATATTCTGATAACAAGCAGCCCAGAGCAGTGCCCTGATTCCTTGCAAACTCTCTAAAATCATTAACATAAACCCACACCCTGTGGTACCTAGCACTGTTTCTTCGGCCACTGACTTCTGACACAGTTTCCATAGGGTTTTGCAATAGGTGACAAGCCCAACTTGTTCCAGCACTGGTGTGCTGCTGGGGTTTTGGGCTGGTGGGCAATGACAGCTGCCGTGACATCACTTGCCATCGTGCAGGCAGAAGTCATATGAGCCTGGCTGGAACCTGACTCTGGGACACAACCTCAGTGTTGGTCCTCTGAATACATTTCCTGATGCCATGTTTCTGGATAACTTTTACGCGCTTCTCTTTTGATACACATAAAGAGCTTACCCTTTTTTAATGTTCAACTAAATATCTTAACTAATGCCAAATTAAAGCAATAGTACATACAGAATGTAATTTTCCAAATGATATATAGATACAGCTCTAGGGACTTCCCTAGAGCTGAGAATCACCCATTTGGGTAGGAGCAACACAGGAGAAGGAGGGAAGACCTACCCATGAAATCTCAAGAAAGAGAGGATTTGGGCCTCCCTGGTGGTGCAGGGGTTAAAGTCTCAGTGCTATCAAGCTATGGCCAGCCACTGAGGCCTGAGTTCGATTTAGGGAGCTGCCCCACATGGCACAGCAGACCTCTTCTGTCTTGCCTGCTGCTCCACTCAGCAAGGTATTTCAGGGGATCTGCCTGTTCTGCTCCCCCCTCTGTCTCTGTTGAGTCCTCTCACCCCATGCACCTCTGGCCTAGAACCCAGTTCTTGTACGTATAAATAAATCTAAAAAAAAAGAAAGAAAGAGAGGATTTGAATTCTGGAGCCACATGGACAAGGTGAGCAGCAGTATCGTCTAAGGTGATGAAAACAGACCATGGCATTAACAAGAACATGTAATAATTACCTGGTTAAAATTTTTGAAGGTGAACTCTTTGTAGATAGCATCTCTATCACTTAATTCCGACCATCCCGCTGCTTTAAGGTTGGGTATAACTTGGTTCCTTTCCTCTGCTGTCAACGAGTGAACATCTGCTGACTATGAAAAGAACATATTAAATATCCAAAATGCAGAGATTTAGTTACACTTACAGCTCTTTATCTTAGGTAGAAATGTAGAAAAGCTCAAAGGCAACAAATTCTCACCATCTTTTATTTCATTATTCTCAAAATATAAATTTCTCACAGGGCAAACAAAAACAAAGCTAGCTTTGTGAAAAATAAGCTTCCTCCAAGGTATGTCATCTCAGACCTTGAACATGATACCTTAAAATTTAAATTTTACTTTCTCTGGTTTATTTAAGCATTACTGGCCATTTTAGAAGTGGTCAGTGGCAATGGTCAGCTTTACAGGATGTAGAGAACTAAGGTAACTAAGGTAAACACATCCATCCCAGGAAACCCGGACCACAATTAGAATTTGGGGCACAAATTCCTGGTCTACTGCTCTTTGGGTACACCACCACCTTAACAGTCTTCATGGCTTATTCACATGGGTCTAACTATATGGTTCACTATTCCCTCTCAGATGTGATGAAAATCAGTCCCCAAAAGGCAAAACTCAACTGCACATTGACGTAAGATTTTACATAATAACTTCTGGAGATCCAGACTCTGAATTACAGGTAGAAAGTACTTGTCTTGGGCCTCCCTGGTGACGCAAGGGGTTAAGAACCTCACTGTGAAGTATCCGCAGCCAACGCAGCACAAGTTCGATCCCTGGCCAGGAAGGGGACCCACATGGCTCAGCAGACCTCTCCTGCCTTGCCTGCTGCTCCCCTCAGCAGAGTATTTCAGGCGATCTGCCTGTTTTGTGTTCCATTCTTTCTCTGGTGGTTCCTCTCATCCCCTCGCACCTCTGGCCTATACCCCAGTTCTTGTATGCATAAATAAGTAAATCTTTTTAAAAAAAAAAAAGTCTTTGTCTTAGCAGAGTACCAATAAGGCAAACTCTCCACCTCCAGGCCCAAGAACCACTCAGTTAAAAAAACCACATTGTCCACCTTGTTCCTGTCACCCTGCTGATGACATCACAATCCAGGGTGCTGTTGGTTAACACACTCCATGATATTTGCTTTTAACTGAAAGAACTCTAAACATCATCACCAGAGAGAAGAGGAGGACACTCAAGCAGAAGTTCATTTAGCACAAGTGCCACTCAATGACCTCTGCATTACCTATTTGCAGGTACTTGGCTCCAGTGAGAGAGGGACTTATCACTCAGACTGAATTGTAAGAGGTCTCTCATTAAAGGGCAACTAGGGGCTGAGCTGGACCCCACTATCAAACTACAGCTCTTTTCCACTTCAGAAATCCTAAAACCCTTTAATCACTGAAAGTAATGTAATTAAGAGGACAAAGTAACTAAACTTACTTTGAAACAACACACTCTTAAAAAAAGAGGGAAAAATGATAATAAGCCAATTTCTTAGACTCCTTACCAGATGAGTTACTCTCCCCCCACAACTAACAAAAGAGAAAAATGAAAATACCTTTGACATAAAAACATCTAAGGGCTTGTGATCAGAAACCATTTACGATTAAATACCAAAATATCTATTAGTTTTACAGTAATTCTGAAAGATTTCATATAAGATCAGTTGCAGTAAATATCCAAAATTCTTGTTATACATTTATGTTATACATTATGTCAACACAGAACATTTCGGAAAAGAAAAGGAAATAATCTGTGTCCACATTCAGGAGCCACAAAGAAAACTATTAATCATGCTGTGGATGGTGTGGGTAATGCCGCAGGCCTCTGGAATGCTGTCTGAACTGTTTGCTCTGTTCCCCATCACCCGCATCTCCATTGAGGTCAGTGGTATGCACTCTGCTCACCCCAGATGTCGGACCAGGAACAGGGACTGTTCTAGAGCTGTGAAAGAAGCCTCTTCACCTATATAACAGGAAATACACCCTCCGGGACACACCTCTGCAGAACTCTTTGGGGAGGGCTTCATTTTTTTTCTGGACAGGAGGGCAGGGAAGGGGAAAACACAGGAGTCAGAGAGCATAATCTAGACTCAAGGCCTATCTATGTGTTGCTTTCAACCGTGGGCTACAGAGTACCAGTGCCCCTATGTTTATGGTGGGGATATTACACTATCTATCTGTCGAGGCTTTTTTCAAAGTCAAAAATTAAAGAGATCTTCACTATGAACGCATAGAGTCCTGTACAAGGCAGCCATTAAATGATACTGGCTTATTCATTCATCCCAAACATGGCGACTTTACCTGATCGCCAGCACTTTGGGGAGAAGTATACCTTCAGTCAATCTTAGGAGGCAGTAAGAGCTCAACTTGTATTTTCATTTTCAAGGCCTCAAAGGAAAGAGTTTATCTTTCTCCATTACCACACTATTTTAAAGTTCTGCTATTGGGCCTCCCTGGTGGCACGGCGGGTTGAGCGCCTTAATGCGAATGCAGCCGCTGCAGAGCGGCACGGGTTTGATGCCCGGCCAGGGAGGGGATCCGCATGGCAAGACTTCTCCTGCCTCGCCCGCTGCTCCCCTCAGCAGTGTATTTCGGTCAATCTGCCTGTTCTGCTCCCCACTCTGTCTCTGGTGAATCATCTCTGGCCTGTACCTAACCCTAAGTAAATCTTAAAAAAAAATAAAATAAGAAGGTATGGTTGCTTAAACATGTCCAGTCCTTAGCTTTCTGTTATTAAAAATAAATAAAGTTCCTATTAAAGGGTTTCAACACCCGAAAAGGGCTCTTTACAACTTAAAATTAAATACTAAGTTTAATGCAACATTTCCCCACTAGGTGGTGCTGCATGTTAAAACGTTCCCTCAGTTAATTTACCCGAACAAATTTGTAAAGGGAAAACTGACGGAACGCCCCATAATGTGGAAAATAGATGTCTCCCCAAAAAAGGTGACTTACTAATAATTCCTGCAGAAAAGGAACACCAAAACATATGCGTTAACTCAACATTCAGTCAGCACGCTGACCGCACGCGCCGGACAGAAGGTCCCTGCCTGCTCTGGTGGAGCGTAGTCTGCAAGACCTTAAGTCACATCAAGTGACCCTAAACTGGACATATTTTTACAACTACTTTTTATAATCTCTTTTTAAAAAACTAAATTCGACTTCGTTTGTTCCGTTCGCGGGTTGGCAATTCCGTAGCCTACGGCGGCATTTAAGCCGGACGGAACCGGGAGACCGCGGACACTCCCTCGGTTCCCAACCGCGCGGCGGGCAGGTGCTGCGCTGCGCGCGCCACGCCGAGTCCGGGCCGCGGGCGGGGCCCTCCCCGCCCCTCAGCCGAGGCCGCCAGGCCTCGCCCTCCTCCTGCCCCGCTCCCTCGGCACTCACCATGGCCGCGAAGCTCCGGCCGCGACGCCGCAGAGCCGCTAACGAGCGCGACGTCGCCCTCAGAGCCCCCAGCGCCGCCGCCATGGCCGCCGGCCGAAGGCTGCCCCGCGCGCTGCCTGCGCGCCTCCCTTCGGAGTCGGCTCTGTGCCGGGCGCTCCGGGAGCGGCTCCCAGCCACGGGCCAAGCGGCTCGCACGACCCGACCCTGCCGCGCAGCTTTGGGCGCGGCCTGGGCCCCGGAAGGCCCCCGGGAATTGCCGCGCGGCCTCTGCGGCTGGCGGCCGGGCGGACACAGCGCGGCAGGACCCCGCAGGCCCCCCGCTCTCTCAGCCGCGGCCCCTGAGCCGTGTGCGCGTCACTGCGGCCCGGGCGCCGGGATTCCCGCCAGCGCGGGGCGGGTCGGCCGCCGGGGAGCGGCGAAGGGTTTCCTGTGCGCCGTGGCGTGACGCGGGGCCTGCTCCTCAGGGAACCGGCCCGGGCGCCGCGGACTCGCGTGAGCTCCCATCCGGCTGGGCTCCCTGCGGGTGCGGGCAAACAGTCCCGCCGTGGACAGGGCCTGAGAGAGACGAGCAGCGGAGGGTGCTGGGGACCACGCTCCTCGCGGGGACATGCACCTTTGCGTCCTTCAGATAACGGGTTCGTCAGTCAGGGAGCCATGGTTCGAATCTAAGATTGGCCCTTACGTCGCCGCCAAGGCCCTGGGTAAACGGGGTTATCTGTCCGGGCCGGGATGAAGGCTCAGAGCGCGCCTCTCGGGAGGACAGGTTCGGCGCGAGCAAGCCCCCGGCAGGAACGCATGGATAGAAATTTCCTGTGTAATAATAAAAAAAAAAAAATCCTGTGTACCATTTCTTTTTGAAGCAAAGGCTAGGCCTTTTATGTTTTTATATTTTTTATATTATTCTCTGTCTCTTTTTGCATTTTCGTGCAAAAATGAGATGTAATCTGCTTATAAAATTCACCCTAGAATGTTCGGTTTTTAGTATACTCGCTGCTGCTTTGTTTTTTCACTAAACAACTTAAGCAAATTAAAAATAGAAGCTTTTTCGCAGAGGGACATAGCAGTGTACACTAGTGTATGTGTGTGTAAGAACGAGTACATCTAAGTTCACGTTCATTGTCAGCATTCAGTATAACACTGAGAAGGAAGCATATCTAAAATTCTGTATCAGTAGAACTTAGGGTGCCCTATGAAGTGACCTGCTGACTCTAAAACACTGGAAATGATCAATAAAGAAGTAATGTATCACATAGTCTGCTGTTGTATACCCGAATTCACGGGGTCTTTTAAAAATCAGCCTTTCAAAAGTAAAAGTTACATGTTTTTTCTACAGCTGTCCTAAAGGAGACTAGAATCAACTTGTGAGCAACGAAAGTGTTTCTGCAGCTCTCCTGCCCACCTGTGACTACGCAGGTGCCTCTTTTTTCTTTCTCCTTTTCCTAATAAACCTTTTAAAATGTAAAAAAAAAAAAATTTTTTTTCTATATTTCTTTAACTCACTAAAACAAGCACTGTGCTAAGAACATTTGAAGTTTCAATTAATGCATGCTGCTGAGGTAACTGACAAATTTATGCTTTAACATAGTTATGGTAACATTTACTTTATCATAGTTAGGTAGCATTTGCTTTCTCCTAACATCAGCCTTACCCAGACACAACTTCTTAAACCACTTCTAATGTTTTCAGTGAAATTAAGAGATCACAAACACCAAGACACTTGACTTTTTTAATTCTCTCATCAGTGGCTACTTTTAGAGGGACACTGTTCAATTTGAGTTATTTACCGCATAACAAGCACATTCCTGCTTACAGACAAACAGCAAACAGCAACCATCTTAGAGGTAAGGAATCAAGTTTTCTAAAACTAATCTGAAGTCCTCTCTCTACCTAGATAGCAAGTACACTGTCATTCAATTTACTAACCCAACAGAATACATCTTCACATTTCAAACTGTAGTATTCCTTTAAAGTAAATGAATTATGTTCAAGTAGTAAAAACAAAAACAGTGAACCCCACTGAATATTTTTGCATTTGCTTATTGCAGTACTAGTTAAAACACCAGTTTATAAATTTTTTACATATTCAACAGTGCAACAAATGCATGATTCTTTAATCCAACTGATGTTGTGAGACAACACTTCACTGGAGAAAATGTATGAAATTGCAGCATTAATGTCTGAAATGAAATTCCTCTTTCCAACTTCTCCTTTTAGTCCATCACTACTCCACATGTTCCTGCTCTTGTCCAGGAATCAGCCACCTAATACTTTCATTTCGAATGGTAGCATACATAATAAAACTAATTAAAAAGAATAAAGAAAATACAAGCAACCAGTCCACACTTTTTATCAAAGTGCTGGGAAGAGGGCCTATTTGGTCAGCTTGAGTCACCACCACATTTTTCTTGGCTTCTATACCTGAAAGAGAAATCAGTTGTTTCAAATCAGATATAAAACATACCTGCAACAGTTTTTTCTTAAGTATTTTGCATGGTATGCAAAATGACATGCAATCTTAAAATAAACACCGCTAGTATATCTGGGATGGGTTTCACTTGCCTGTCAGTGTAATTTGTAACTTGCCTTTCTCCCCACCACATCAAAGGACTCCATTCAGCTGTTCAAAGCTAAAACATTAGAATTTCTGTGAACTCATAAGAGTGCTTTTAGTGTATTATCAGAGTTGTCTTTTGTTCTCTTTTGTGACCAAGTTTCAACAATTAACTAGTAAAGTTATTCTCACAGATCTATATAACATTTTTACAGGGTAAGTAATGCTAAGTTCAAGTAATCACCACTGGGTTCTGTGAGTACCAAAAATGCTTTGAGTCTGAGATTTCATTTGTGTGTAAGGTTTTCTTAGCACACTAGACAAAATGGCCCCCCTCTTCCTTGTCAATCTGAATGACAAACAGGAGTTTCACAGGAGACTTGGAATGGAAACAGGCCTTTCACTCCCTCAAAGTAACTCAGCAAAGTTTGTTCTTTAGTGTTAGATATAAATAATTACATCTACTTAATATATATGGAGGTTATAATGTAATTTGTATTTGCTGTCAGAGACTATACTTTCGGAAGAGGTAGGATGCTCATAAACGAGGCATTAAAGCTTCTGAGAAATGAACTTCTCCAATGAAGGACATTTCATCAATATTCAGTGTCCAACTTTTACAGAGTAAAAAATAAAGCCATATGTTTTGGCAAATATTCAGGATTCAAGATAACATCTGCAAATGGGTTAATGGAACACTGGGCCTCCCTGGTGGCTCAAAGGGTTAAATCTGCAGCCACTGAAGCATGGGTTCAATCCCTGACTAGAGACCCACATGGCACAGCAGACCTCTCCTGTCTTACATGCTGCTCCCCTCAGCAGTGTGTTTCAGTCCATCTGCCTGTTCTGCCCCCTGCTCTCTCTGGTGGACTCTCTCACCTCCCCGCACTACTGGTCTGTACCCCAGTGCTTGTATGCATAAATAAATAAAATCTTTAAAAAAAAAAACACTAGTTCACAGTGATAGGGGTCAGGTCAGTATTTCTCCATGGGGAAGGCAGAAGCAGTGATGCAAGAGGGGGACTGGTAATGTTCTTTCTGGATGTGAGCACTGGTTACCCAAGGTGTTCACTTTGTGAAACTCTGCCTCTGTCCTAATGACTGACATATTTTTGTGTGTGTAAATACTATATTTAAATGAAAAATGTATCTACAGGTATATGGTTTGTAATTTATATTGCAATAAAGCTGGGTATTTGTTTTAAATATACCTACAATCATTATAATTATCTAGTCACATTAAACTTGCCAGTGATTGGGAGACATTTAACAGGTTCATAGCAGTTCATAAGAAAAGACACTTTACATCTCAAAGCCACCATTGGTTGAATCCTCCATTTAAGGATAATAACATCAGAATCCACAGAAGCCATAAAGTCTCAGCAATAAAATGTGTTTTTCTACAGTGTATTATTTGTACATACCTGTCTGGTTAAAAATGAATATTTTCAGCATTTCCAATGTTCTCTCTGTGTGATTAAATCTAGCCATTGGCTTAGCTCCTTGAAATAACAAGATGTTGGGAACAGCTACGGTGCCGAACCTGGTAGAAAGGCTACAAGAGAAAGATGCCAGTCAGAAAGTCTGAATTAACAGTGGACTTTTCACAGAATTACCATTTATTTCATCAGTTCCATGTGACCTGTAGAGGGTTCTGATATTCAAACTGTTGATTTTTAGTTGTTTCTGACCTCCTTCCTTATGGGTCATGGTTGAGAACATTTCTGTTCTGCTGAGTTGCTTTCTATTACAATACAGAACTACCCGTGACACAATTATTCCACTATTCAAGTTCCTGGCTGCCAAAATACATCAGACCAGAAAATTCTAATTCATGGACAAAGCACACTATGTAAATTGACTTGACAGAAGATACTTTAAACTCTTTAGAATTCCTATCTCTGTCCCTCATAAAAGATTCAAGTTCTCGAAAGCAATTACCTTAGTGAGTTGGAGCAAGGGAACCTATGACCTAACAAGCACACCAGGAAATTCACAATTAGGGCAGGAAGACACGGAAGCAAAGCAACCTGCCCAGTCCTGTTTCACCTTTACATGACAGAGCAGTGGCGATAAGGTACAGAGTCAAAACACTTCAGGTTCAAGCCTCAGGTCTGTCACTAAACTAGCTGTGTGACCTCTGGGCAGGTCACACTTAAGCTTTTTAAGCCTCAGTCTCTCCCACAGTAAAAGAACGATATTGAATAATTGGGATTTTTTTCTATATACATGTGCTATGACTGAAATAGTGTCAAATACATGTCCTAGGCTATATAAAGAGAACAAATACCTTCTATTTTCCATAATAAGGCACCATACCAGGCACTGAGAAGGATGTATGCAAGTGAAGCAAAGAAAGAGAAAGCAGATGATAAAAACAAAACCTCCAGGTAATGAATGGAGGTGGAAAGGCTGGGGAACAGTACCAGATCCAAAACCAAAGAGTGCTAAGCAGGTGCTGGGAGGGAACCCTGCTGACTTGGGGGCAGGAGGGTAACTGTTCAAGCTGGAAATTGATCTGGATTTCCTGCTGTCTGTTCCTTTGGAACACACCACTTAGCTTTTACCCTGGAGCCACTGTGAGAATTTACTGATTTGTTGGCCCATTTCTTTCTTCCTCAACAGTTTCAGGTAACTATGGGCCGTTACATTATCCACAGTGAAAATCAGGAGGGCACAAATTAATAAAGTTTTGCTCAATTTCATTTTTACCACCAACTTGACCCCTCCTAAACATTCCAAATTTATTCACACATAGCCTTATATAACCTACTAAGAAGCTTTTAATTTAGAAGAGGAGGGGAACACAGTTTATAAGCCAGGCACAGTCTTAGCACATGGGTGAAACAGTAACATCAGAACTACGTTCCTAATCATTCATCTCACTGAACATTTGAAAAAAAAGGCCACTGGAAGGATATTAAAAAAATAAATACAGCAGGGGTAAAAACTGTTTTAAAGGGCTAACAATTCATTAACATATTAATGTCATTAAGACATTTAAGAATAAATGCATGCAAGAATAAATAAAAGGAGGAAAGGAAGATGGAGGAGAAAAAAGAAGGAAAGAAAAATGTCCGGAGTAGACGGAAGAGAGGTGCTGGGAGGTAGACTGCTGGGGGTGGGAATCCAAGCTGCACTTGAGACTCACAAGGGAAGAGCCTGCTGGTGACACGAGCTTTTGTTCATTCAGTCTGGTCAAGTCCCTACAGAGTCCTCCCCAGTCATTAGGCCCAGCCACCTTTAAATCCCACCACGCAGAGAACAGTCCTCTTTCTTCTTAAGGAGTCTCCAGACACTGAGGCTATGAGCTCCTCTCCAAAATTTGACAGCCCTCATTGCCCACACACTCACACATTCCCTTCCTTCTACCTGAACTAATTATGACCTACCAATCCTCTGCAACCATCACCCAAGAGCATGTGACATAAATCCCCACGCAGATAAGATACCTGCTGTGCTGAGATGCATCCAATGCCAAAAAGTGGAGAGTTGGAAATGCCCGAGGCAGAGAGTTAAAATGAGGGGCCAAATTGGCAGAAAATCGGCACCAAGGGGTGTAAAACAGGACTAGAGTGCAGTCACTACCATTGGGGTTTAGAAAATCCATAAGGTCCTGTGGTAAAAGAAACAAGTGTTAAAACCAGCAGTAAATACTGATGCATGTTTTTCTGGAAGACTGCCCAAAAAGAAAAACTGTTGCCTGTTAGGAAAGGAGGTGCCCAGGGACAGGAGGGAGACTACACAGTAGCCCCAGGAACTTTCTGGATTTTGAATTTGAGAAGTGCAGAGAAATAATATTGAGTAAGTTATAAAGCTTTCCTAATATTACTATCAAATCATTTTGATATTTAACTCAACAATTCAACTACTAAGTACTCAAATACTAAGTACAGGATATTGGCTACTGTACTGACCTTTAAATCGTGCATTTCATACAATCTAGCGATGGTATTAAAGCACTGTGATTTCAGCAAGCTGTCATCTTAGCAGATCCCAGTGTGTACTGTCAGATCAATAACGCTAAAGGATAGCTTAATTCAAGGGTGCACCATCCCTGCCACCACCCTAACTCAGACATCTTACATGTTTGACACCAGTGAAATGGTCCCACAGAGCTGAAGGCAGGGCTTAGCAGGTGTGGGGCCAGCACTGACCCCAGCATGCGTGTGTGTGTGTGTGTGTGTGTGTGGGTGTGGGTGCACGCCCACCCATGTACTACTGTGCCCTCTAATATGAAATAAGCATCACAGTTTTCAGAGCTACGATTTCTTCTACAAAAGCAGCCTGAATTCATCCTGCTTTCTGGCTAAACAACCCTTTAGAAAACGTCAGGTATCACTGCACCGTTCTCTCTGGAATCACCATTTACCCACGAAGGTGGAAAATGGAAAAGCACAGCTGGATGTGGGACAGTATCTCAGCTCTTACTCAGTCAAAATGGGGCTCACACTCTTTGAAGGAAAGAAACTTTCCATTAGCTGTAACATACTCCCTAGGGGCATTACTACTTTAAACAATGATAAATGACAGCTTTTGTAATTCAGATATTTATCAATTGCCTCTGTGATAAATCCTCCATTTGGAAGAAGAAAAATGCTCTGACTCTGATGGCAAACACCTATCTATCCCCTGGGATTTTTATTATGAGGCCTGGTGGTGAGATTACCCCAAGGGTTACGACATTTAATTGTGTAAAACACATAATCAGTACTAGGTATAAACTCTCCCTCTCCTACAAACACCACAGCAAAGTCAATTTTCACCCATGTGACCTTAAATGCTATTCTTCTTACAACTAGATAGAGATTAGACCTGCCATTAGAAAGCTGGTGGTGTTCAGTCATAAAATCAATGTGCAGAGGAGAAAATGCTATGTAGACTCTTACCTGTGACATATTCAAAATTTTCAGAGTGAAATTTTCTACTCCCGTCACATTTCTCTCCTCACAGATCACCTTTGGGGATTTCAGACTTTCCGTGTTATTGGCATGTTCTGTAGGGGCTGGGTCAGACTCTGCTACTTCCGGCTCTGCGTAATACTCCTCCTCTCTCTCAGGAAAGACAGCTCCGGCACTGTCCAGCGAGAAGAGGCTCTCTCGGATGTGGCACTGTGAATCCTCCTCCCCTCCAGCCCCGCAGGTGCCACCACTGGGCTCTGAGCTCAGTTTCCTGAGCTCATCCTCAGTTTCCCCAGGAATCATTGACAGCATCACCATGGGGTCTCCACTTGTGTCCAGCGCCAGCACTGCATCGGCCTCTTCCACTGATGTGTCCCGGCCCATCAGGCCACGAGAAGGTGTCTCCTCACTCACGTACACGGTCTCCACTTGCAGAGGGTAAGCAGGCTGCTCCTCTGACCACAAGTGACCACTTTCCTCTGCAACTAAAACATGCCAGCAAGTTCACAGTCATACTCAACTTCAAAATACATGAGCCCCAGTGAGTGACAGTCCTCCTCAAATATGAAATTTTCCCTTACCAAGAAAATATTTAGCTCTCCCATGGAACTATCAGAGCACTACCCACCATGATCCACATTAGGAAAGGTTTTTTGGTTGTTTTTTTTTTTTTAAGATTCATTTATTTATGCATACAAGCACTGGGGTACAGGCCAGAGGTGCGGACAATGAGAGGATTCACCAGAGACAGACTGGGGAGCAGAACAGGCAGATCGACTGAAATGCACTGCTGAGGGGAGCAGCAGGTAAGACAGGAGAGGTCTGCTGCGTCATGTGGGTCACATCCCTGGTGGGGGATCGAACTTGTGCTACAGTGGCTGCAGATTGCTTCAAAGTGCTGGAACTTAACCCCTTGAGCCACTAGGGAGGCCCAGGAAAGGATTTCTAATGAAAGCCATATAAACCAGTAGGCAAATAAACAGCTTCATGCAAAACCCACTTCTCACCTGTGGATTATAAGCAAAACCATTCCAGTGTAGACACCCAGTTAGAAATATATAACACAAACACATTAACACTTTTGTTTGTTTGATGAAAATACCCTAAAAGTAATGATGGCTTTATAGAAATTCTATGGCAAAGCATCAGAGTACACACTGCAATCGCTCTGTGAAATGGACAGGACAAAGGTTACCAGCCTCACTTAAGAGACAGGGTCTCCCTGGTGACACAAGTGGTTGAGCACGGCACTGCGGGGCTTCTACAGCCACTACAGCAGGAGTTCAATCCCCGGCCAGGGAGGGGACCCACATAGCTAGGCAGGCCTCTCCTGCTTTGCCCAGTGCTCCCCTCAGAAGTGTTTTTCAGTCAATCTGCCTGTTCTGCTCCTCACTCTGTCTCTAAATCCTTTCACACACACACACACACACCCCACGATTCTGGCCTATACCCCAGCTCTTGTATGCATAAGTAAAAAAAAAATCTTAAAAAAAAAAGATGGCCATGGTGAGGCACAAAAAGTTTCTGCATAATGCCCACTGGCACCCAGCTAGTAAGAGCAGAACCAAGCCTTGCATCCAAGTCTTCTGTACATTGATTCAATTAGGCTTTTCCCTCCCTTGATTCTTTAAGGATGCTAAGGAACACTGGTAGATTCACATGGCATCTCCTGGAGGTGGCTTCTAATGGCTGAACTCCAAGAATGCTAGGAGATGTGCTGGAACAGCAGTGGGGAGAAAAGGAGGGGAAATTTCCTCCTACTTTGGAACCAATAGGTAGAACTTGTACAAATGACCAGGTAAGGGAAGAGTCCTGGGCGGCCTTATACAGCCATTTAGCAATCTCCATTCACCTCTGTAATAATGACTCCTGCCTTCCAACCCTAATTAACTCAACAACAGCAGCAATTGTGCCAGGCAGTGACACGCTCAGCCCATGGCTGGGAGCAGCAGCTGAGTAATGAGTTCCTCCATGCCAACAGCACGTTGCCCGAGTAGGAATGACCAACTGGCTTCAGGATTGGGGAGGGACCTGGGGGCTTCCCAAGGTAAGCATGTCTGTATAAGGTCTCCCAGAATATCTCCACAGGAAGTTGCAGTTTCACTCCGTAATTCAAAAATATTCTCTGGGAATTCTATTTCTAACTAAGATGGAACAGATTAGACTATATCACACAGTGAAAGACAGTGATCTCTGAGAAACAGGAAGCAAACGAGAAGCACCCTACAGTTGCTTTAGCTTACTGCTTGAGGCTTAGGGAAGGGAAACCCAGCAGACTCAAGTCAAGGAGGTAGAGCTGCCAGTCCAGGGAGACCAAGGAAGCTAGAGTCTGCAGGACTGAATACTGCAGATGGGAGAGCTGCATACAGCAAGGAATCCCACCAGCTACACTGGACAACCTCAAAATGCAGGAGGCACTGGGTAGAGTACACAAAAAGGGCTTGCTGAGTGTGGAGCACAATTAAACCTAGAGTAACTTAGCTCTGCTTCCATCTAGCAAACCCTAGAAGCAAGGCTGAAACCATGTCCAAGCTACTTGATATATCCCAGAACAAACTCAAGAATATTTATACGAATACTAAAATATACAGCACTCAACAAGGTAGGATCCATTCCTGGAATCCAATCAAAGATTAACAGACATGAAGAGAAGCAAGAAAATATGATCCATAATAAGAATAATAAACTATTTGAAACTGATCTGGAACTCACACAACTGTCAGAATTATTAAAGGAGGATATTAAATTATATCCTCATATACTGTAATTATAACTGCATTACATAGTTCAAAAGTTAAGCACACAGACATAAAATATTTTAAAAGTTTCAAATAGTACTATCAATGAAAACTACAGTATCTGAGATGAAAACTACACTGGATTAATGGCAGACTAGACTTCAGAAGAAAAGGGTGGTAACCTTAAAGTCACAGTGATGGAAGTTATCCAAAATGAAACACACAATGGGTGCAGCAGACCTCTCCTGTCCCTCCCACTGCTCCCTCAGCAGTGTATTTCATTCAATCTGCTTGTTCTGTTCCCCACTGTCTCTGGTGAATCCTCTCACATGCCCCCCACCTCTGGCTTACACCCCAGCTCTTATATGCATAAATAACTAACTCTTAAAAAAAAGAAAAAGAAAAGAAAAAAACAGGGCCTCCCTGGTGGCGCAGTGGGTTAAGCAACGCACTGTGAAGCAAACCGCAACCACTGCAGCACGAGTTCGATCCCTGCTGCCGGCCAGAGAGGG
>JAGFMF010012151.1:1286844-1322457 GCA_019455555.1 Galemys pyrenaicus | reverse complement strand
TGCTCCCCGCTCTGTCTGTGGTGAATCCTCTCACCCCCCCACACCTCTGGCCTGTACCCCAGTGCTTGTATGCATAAATAAATAAATCTTTAAAAAAAAGAAAAAAAGAGAAAAAAAAGAAAAAAAGAGAAAAAAAAAGAGGGACTCTCTGGTGGTGCAAGGGGTTAAGCACTGCACTATGAAGAATCCGCAGCCACTGCAGCAAGAGTTTGACCCCAGGCCAGGAAACTGACCCACGTGGCACAGCAGACCTCTCCTGTCTCGCCTGCTGCTTTGCTGCTCCCCTCAGCAGTGTGTTTCAGTCTAACTATCTGTTCTGCTCCCCACTCGGTCTCTAGTGGGTCCTCTCACTAGTGGGTCTCACCCCCATCCCCTGCACCTCTGGCCTACACCCCAGTTCTTGCGGACATAAATAAATAAATGTTTTTTAAAAAGAAATTCATAGCACTACTATTAAATGAGAATGAGAAAAGATACAGTCCATGGCACATGGTAAGCATTCCAGAAACAGCAACAGTGGCGGTGGTGTTGGTGATGATGGTGAATGATAATGATAACACTGATTATGACTGATGGTTACAATCCAAAGAGATGGACAGGTGCCATAACTAAGTTCCACTAATTTCTCTGCTAAATGCACTCTGGATCCATCCACTTCACCCCATGTCCACTCATATCTATCAGCCCAAACCACGGGAATCTCTCACCTTCACAACTACTGCGGCCAATTAGCTGGCCTCCCCAGTTGGTCATCTACGTCCCTTGCAGACCTTGCCCCTCACAGTAACCCAAGTGGAAGTGAAAGTTACAGCAAATCTGATCATGTCCCCTTCTAAAAACCCTTCCAAAGCCTTCTCCATGCCATGAAAGAGTCTGTGCCCTGTAGTGTGGCTACTAAGTCCTATGTGATATATCTCCTGTCTACAATCTCAACTGGTGCAGGCAGACATTTTTGGTCTCTGATCACTCATGTTCTACTCAGAGCATTCTTGAGGGCTGTTTCTCTGCCAGAAAAGAACTCATCTTCTAGCTAATCTGACCCAGCCTTCAGCCATCCTAAACTTCACCTCTGAGGTACACTCCACCTTCCCTGAGCCTCAGACCTATGGGGTCTCTCATTACACCTTCTAATAAAACCCTGGAAGTCTCCCTGAAGCATTTTCCAGTCTTGTAATTTACTTACTTATCTTTAGTCCTTTAATGCCTATCTTCTCCATGAGATAGAAAGGTGACCATTTCTCTCTGTGACTCACCACGTGCCCACAAGGATGAGCAGAGTATATGGCATGTGAGGGGACCGCAGAAAGAATCTAGTTGATTTTGAGGAATATGGGCATGGAGATGGTGAAGTCAAGAGGTGGCTCCCATTTCTTGAAATGTGAACAACACTATCATCTCTAATTGCTAATCCACAAGGGGTGTCCCATGTAGGGAAAAAGGCCTTGGATTTGCAGCCACCCTGCTGGGAAAGGTCTCTGGATCTTCACCCCATTCATAGCCTGGACATGATGACACCCTATGGCTGATGTTATCCCCAGGTTTGGATGAATGTGACCCTGCCAGGTGGGCTCACAAAGACTACAATCAGGAAGCCCCCTGAATCAGCCAGGGTTGTGCAGAACAGAGAGCAATTTGTGGCAAGTTTAGTAGAAGAAACACCAGAGTTGGCTGGGTGTTCAGAAACCAAAAGCAACAGTAAAGAACTCCAGGGCCGGTCACAAAAGAGGGGGTGCAAGGTGCCACTCACAGACCTTCCTAATCCAGAAGTAGAAGCAGTCTCAGAACTGGGAAAGAGTGAAGACAGCCTTCTAGAGGCTGTAACCTCACTTTTCCCTCATCTCAACCCACAAGTTCAGAAGGCAAGAGAGTCCCTAAAAGCAGTCACTGGAGAAAGATGTGTGGGCGATACAAAAGACATCCAGCATATGCTGTCCACTCTCTGAGGCTGGTGGTGAGAAGCAGAGGCAGAGAAGTGTGGTACAGAAGTTCGACTGTATAGTCAGGCAGATAAGGGTTTGAATAGTGCCTCCTCCACTTTTGGCTGTGAACATGCAAGACTCTTAAGTCACAAATTACCCATCTATACAACAGGGACAATAACAACATCTACTTCACAAGTATTTATAAAGTTTAAGTGAGATGACACTTGAGTTCACAAAGCACAGCTCCTGACACACAGTGAGTGCTTTCAATTGTGCTAATTGTGTTAATATTCCTGACCCTCTCCACTAATAAGCTGGAGGCCCTGCTTCCTTCCAGGTCACCCCAGACAAATCAAAGACCTGCCTATTCCTGCTAGGTTCTGAAATGTCAAACAAGGCAACAGAGCCTGAACTTCAATAGGATTGTGAGGAGTGGGTGAAGGTGCAACTCCAGTAAAGCCTCCACCCCATGTGTCAGTGTGGCTGCCTCCCCCCTGAGAGCAAGACCTGGCTAGCAGCGGGTTCCCCAGGGAGTCTCCCATGTCTTTTTCCATCTTTCCCACAAGTATCCGAGCAAGAATGGCCTTCTTATGAACGTGGCCAGTAGGGCGTAGAGTCAAACAGACAGGCTCTGCCATCTACCAGAGGTGCAAAACTGGGCAGATTACTCAGCCTCTCTCGACCGGGCACCCTCACTGTGAACGGGTCTTGGAGGCTGTCAGGGCTCCGGGAGCGGCAACACCAGCCTGACTCCGGCTAAGGACACCGTACAACCCGGCTTTCATTACGACTGTCATCATTAATAACGAAGTGCTCACCACAAGAGGGTCTGCCTCAGACAGCAATAACACAGGTCACTCCAGACTGGCACACGACAGTCAAGCGGGTCCCCTGCCCCGCCGACCTCCAGACCCCGACCCTCGAGCCGGAACCGTCGGGTGGAGGGGTCGGGACATCGGCGGGGGAAGCGAGGCGCGCGTCGCGGCCCTCCGCGCACACAAGGGAGCGAAGCCCGGTGGACCTCCACCCACCCGTCTCTTAGCGCAAGGCCGCCAGCCGGCCCCGGGCCCGGCCCGCACTCACCCGCCAGGCCGCCGGTCGGAGGCGCCAGCACACACAGCAGAACTTGCCACCAGCCGAGGAGCCGCATGGCGCGGGGCGGGCGGCGGCGGGGACCACCACCCAGGCTGAAGAGCAACCGGCACACGGCAACGCGAGTTGCGCTCGCTGTCTGAGGAGGGCTGGGGGAGGAGAGTCGGGAACGCGGGCGCGGCCCCGGACTGCCATCTTGGCAGCTGGCAGCCGCCGCCGGCGCCATCTTGGAGTCGGGCAGCCTGGCTGGCGTTCAGGCTTCCTAGGAACTTAGCTATCATCATCTCGGGTTGTTTCGAACTTTCCAGACTCCTAAGTCCAGTGAGCAGTCGCAGCAGAGGGCCATGGCCCTTTCTTCACGACCAGGTCGAGGCCTGGCTGCCGAAGGTACGCACTTCACTGCCTGACATTTTGTTCCCTGGCTGGAACAATCTGGAAGCCTCCTCCTTCCAAGGAGCAAATTGTGAAATCACCTGCTTGAACCGTGCTATCCTTACAAGGGTCGCCTGGTAAAATACAGGATACCTAAATTTGAATTTCACATAATCAACGAATAATTTTTTTACTACAAGGCACATACCAAATTCTAATTTAAATGAGAGTCCTGTAATTTTATTAGCTGTATCTGGCAACTCTCACCCTGTCTTACTGAAGGCAGATAGTTTTGTTGGTGACTGGCTAACCAACTCACCTGCAGGGTAACTTCACCCTTCCTAAATCACCCTTCCAGGCTGAGTCTTGGAAGATATGGTGCCATAAAGCTTGACTGTGAAGCAAGGAAAGGGCCTACAATGAAGAAGGCATGGATGGGCAGGGACTGTGCAACTGAGGATCAGGCCTAGGTATTCTGAGAAAGAAAATCCCAAGAAGTCTAGAGAATATTTTCTCAGATGGTTGAAAAGGATGACCCTCTGTCTTGGTCAGTAATTAGGGTTTTTTACTGCTGACGGCGTCCTAAAATCCAATAAAGCAAGTTTTGAGCAGCTACCAATGCTAAATCTGTGCAGAGTACAGCTGTCATACTTGAAAGACTGGAGAACTAGAACTAGAGTTCAAAGATATTACATCAAACCATTGATAAATATTGGAACATTAAGAGGAACTGTTGGCTGCCTCTTTGTGTAACCTCTCTTAAAGTTCATTTTCTTCTGTAAACTGGAGATGAAATGACAGTTATGTGGATTAAATGAGATGTAAAGTGATGAGCACAGTGCTTGGTACACACAGGACACATTTGAAAGCAGGATGGTAGCCATTATTTGAACCCGACAAGTGTAGTGAGGTAGTCATAATCCGGTTGGGACCATCAAAGAGAGATTATTAGACTGGAAAGATGTATCATCAATCTGACCCATGGGTGATTTTTATATTCCAAATAGACTGTCATGGTTTTGCTATAGTAAATTCTCAAGTGCCTGTGGGTCCTGAAAGATCTGAGATAATGGACAAGAACAAAAGCCCACAGTTCTAAAGATGATCACTATATAGTCATTTGGTTATCTCTCCTAAACCCCAAAGTACCACAACAAACCTTTCCTTCATTAACTTATGCTCTCCCATACCCTCCATAGCCAATTTGATGGTGCATGAAAAAGTGAATAAGACAGAAACAAAGGAGATTTAGGATTAATGAAAAGGAAGCTGATTTGACTTACCTGGACACTCCACCATGGATTCCCTTTGGTCACAACTTTTTTTTACTATGTTCGTTTTCTTCCCTGTGTTTGTGCTTTGGCTGTTTATTGGGACATACACATTTTCAAACGTTAGAATTGTACTGTCACTCAATACTGTAATACAAATAACTAGTAACAACTCAATAAATGCAGTCAACAGAATAGAATGCACATTTAACTGTCTCACCACCAGGTGGCACATGCACTTTTTTCAGTGAAAGAACTGCCTTCAAGCTGGTCTTGAATTTTATTTTTGTTTCTGTAGCAGAGGAGGTTGATTTCATCCTCTTTCTTTGACTGAAATGAACTCTATGAACCCACACAATACTGCCTCTGGTTATTTATTTAAGAGTCTAATAATAATTGAAATTGTTATGCACAGCTAAACACCTGCATGCCTAGTGTTTAGTTTATCTCTCATGATAGATTTAACTAGGATTTTTAAAAATTTAATGAGTCAGGAAGCCCTCTCTCTCAATCCCTCCCTCTCAGTTTTCCTCTCTTTGTCACACTCACTTTCATCAAAGGACAAGCATTTGATTTCGTTTAGAGCACTGTGGCAAAGTGTATTTTCAAAAGATTTCCACAATAATATCCTGAGTACTTGAGCTTACAATAGATTTAAGAAGTTTTGTTCAGAAAATGCCACATCCTCAAGCATGAGCTAAATCCTTAAATTATGATTGAATTTACTATGTTTGATAGTTTACCCAATCAATATAGATTTGGAGAGATGTATTCACTAATCCTGTCTCCAAAATTACAACTGACATAAAAGTTATGTCTATAAAGAGAAAAAGACAATAGGCCATGTAGCTTTTGTTTAAAAACAGCTTGTTTTAAAACAGTTTTCAGTTCTTGGGAAGATAAAATCATTCAAGTATGGGAAGCAGTCTTAAGAATGAAGCTTCCAAGTAACAGTAACAATTGACATTCTTCTTTCCCTGCCCCACACCCAACTCCAGATAATTTCCAGGTAATTTGAAAGGTTAAAAGACTATCTTGTGATATTACCTGGTATTCTGCCCAGAGAATACCCAAATCAATGGGCAAATTTTAAAATTCAGAATCTGTTTCATTTTATTAAGGTACTTTCATGTTAAAGTCCTTTTTTGAATGTATAACAAAAATTTTAATTACCATCATAAAATATGCTATGAACTGCATTAAGTATTTTACTTTGGTTATATATCCCATATAATCTTGCAAGATCCCTGGCATAAATACTACACACATTTTAAAAATGAAGAACATAATGGGCCTCCCCTGGTGGTGCAGTGGGTTAAGCAACGCACTATGAAGCAAACCTCAGCCACTGCAGCACGAGTTCGATCCCTGCTGCCGGCCGGGGTGGGGACCCACATGGCGCGGCAGACCTCTCCTGCTGTGCCCCCTGCTCCCCTCAGCAGTGTACTTCCGTTGATCTGCCTGTTCTGCTCCCTGCTCTCTGTGGTGAATCCTCTCACCACCTCCACACCTCTGGCCTGTACCCCAGTGCTTGTATGCATAAATAAATAAATCTTTAAAAAAAAAAATGAAGAACATAAAAGAATAATTTGCCCAAGGTCCCATATTAGATGGTAGTGCTTTAATTAAAACCCAAAGACAAAATGTCAGCATGCCAAATTTTCCTTATGCATTATTCTCATTTAATTCTCACTACAAACCTGTTTCTTAGGCTTAGAAAGTCTAAGCAGCAACTTGACAAAGCTCATAAACTAATGAGTGATAATGCAGGGACTCAAATACACTTCCATTTCTAAATCCAGTATATTCTGCTATATAGACAGAAAAAGGAACATGTTATAATATCAAATTAGGAAAATGAACCAAATAGGTGAGTGAAAGAGGTTGGGAGTGCACTGGACATCACTACTTAATGTATCTATCAGAAATCAGGGTTCCAACATTTCGGAAAAAAAAAAAAAAGGCTAGGGCAACAATATCTAGCTTTATATAAACAAATTGCAACAAAAATATTACCTTATCCCATGAAAAGAACAAATCTTTATCAAAATGCTTCTGCTCTTACTGGAAAGCCAGTGTGAGGTATTGTGGCTGGTATGAAGGGGAAAGGAAAAAAACTTAAAGATGCTTTATCATAGTAGGAAACCAGGTACTGGTATGATGTCTGTGTGCTGGAAAGAATTTAATTTGAAAACAAAAGAAACGCACTTAGTGACATCTCACACTTTCGAAGTCTGCTCAAAGAGATTGACCCTAGAATAAGAAGTTTACCAGGAACATCTCACGGTAGGTTTAACACTTTAAACATGCCTTTTGGTCACTTTGTTTTCCTTCCTTATCCCACATATCGAAAATTTTTAAATGTCATTATAATGATTTTCAGTCTAAATATTGTATAAAATGGGCAATTCTAAAAAAATTAAGAAAATCATTCTAAAATTCATACATCATAAAATTCAAGACCAAGCAAACTGCTTCTTTAAGTTGCTTTGCTGAATCAAAAGACCTTTTTGTGAGTCTGGGACATCTTGTCACACCAAAATCCAAGGGAGCCATCAAAAGAATACCAGGGTTATATCAAAATGACTAAGGAACCATAGTGGCTCCTACTAGCCAACTAGAACAATCTAAACATAAAAGTGAATTATTTTCAATACATTAATACATCACGTTAGAATCCATGAGTTTATATTGAAAATATATATGCACACACACATATTTTTTAACAAATCATCTTTGGAAATAACTTTTTATTGTAAAAACTGGTAGGTGAAGCAAAAAAATCAGGCATTTATGTGTCTTTCCTGAACAAAATTTATTTCAAGGTAACAAAATATTTAATGAGGGGAAGTTTTTTTGTGCAGAAATATTTGAATTGAAGGAAATAACATAATTAAAAATTTCCATTTTGCATCACCTAAAGAAACAATGGGCTGCCCTGGTGGCCTAGGGTAAGTTGCAGCACTATGAAGCTATCAGCAGCCACTGCAGCATGAGTAGGATCCGCAGCCAGGGAGGTGACCCACATGGCGCAGCAGACCTCTCCTGCCTCACCCACTGCTCCCCTCAACAGTGTATTTCAGTAGATCTGCCTGTTCTGTTCCCCACTCTGTCTCTGGTGAATCCTCTCACCCGCTGCACCTCTGGCCTATACCCTTCTTCTATGCAAAATAATAAAATCTTTAAAATATATCTATGTATAAACACAGTACCCGTGAACCATCACCCTAGTGCCTTGTGCTCTTCCCTCTCATTTTGACCCTTCTTTCTCCCCCACAGTATGACTCAGATTATGGTTTGCCTGCGAGTGAGTTGTCTTTTTTTCTTACCCTTTGCTCCGTTTCTCTATACTCCACCTATAAATAAAATCATTCAATATTTCACTATGTCCATTTTTTTTAAGATTTATTTATTTATGCATACAAGCACTGGGGTACAGGTCAGAGGTGTGGGGGGGTGAGAGGATTCACCACAGACAGAGCGGGGTGCAGAACAGGCAGATCAACGGAAGTACACTGCTGAGAGGAGCAGCGGGCACAACAGGAGAGGTCTGCTATGCCATGTGGGTCCCCACCCCGGCCGGCAGCAGGGATCAAACTCATACTGCAGTGGCTGAGGTTTGCTTCACAGTGCATTGCTTAACCCACTGCGCCACCAGGGAGGCCCTCACTATGTCCATTTTTATGTCCTCTTCCCCACTGTCCAATCTTACTCTGAATATCTCACCCCATGGAGACGTTACCACTATGCCTGACTTAAATAACTCCTCCTTCAAGCCAACCTAAACTACAAATATGAGCAAGTTAATTCTCTTTAAGCCTTTTCAATGACTCATTATTGTCCTCAGAAGAAAACAGAGTTTTTAAGAATATTTTCAGGGCCCTTTTGATTGATCTAGTCCATCTCAACACCCCTTCCCAATCCTTGTTCCCTACCACCACTCACCATGCACAATTATTTGCTGTTGAAATAGTACGCTTTCTGAGCTTCTGTGCATGTGCAGTGTTTTTAACATTCTCCCCTCTTCTGCACATCAATCCCTACTCATCTGTCAGCTCTCAGCTTAAATTTCATTTCATTTAGGGTGTTCTTAAAGCTCTCCCTCCCTGGTGGCGCAGTGGGTTAAGCAACGCACTATGAAGCAAACCGCAACCACTTCAGCACGAGTTCGATCCCTGCTGCCGGCCAGGGAGGGGACCCACATGGCGTGGCAGACCTCTCCTGCTGTGCCCACTGCTCCCCTCAGCAGTGTGTTTCAGTTGATCTGCCTGTTCTGCTCCCCGCTCTGTCTGTGGTGAATCCTCTCACCCCCCACACCTCTGGCCTGTACCCCAGTGCTTGTATGCATAAATAAATCTTTAAAAAAAAAAAAAAAAGCTCTCCCATATATCCCATAGCACTCATCATATTGTATAGTACAAATCAGTCCGAACCTGTCACACAAATCAATTTAGTATACCGACAATAGTGTGTAGCTCAATGACACTCAAATCTTTAGTAAACTAACAATTTGTTCAAATAGTACCTAGTAATGACTTAAATTAGCTTCAAAAACCTCAACATGGCTTCATGTAATCTATAGATCATTTTGCTTCTTCTTTCTAACCGTACCCTTCTTTTGCCCATAAACCTTACCTATAGACCTATAGTGAGGTGGTAGAGATTATTAAAATTCATTCTCTTCTTCCATAGTTGAATCTGGCTGTCCAAGTACCAACTACTTTCCAGTACTTCTTACAGCTATATGTAGTGATGTGGTCAACCTCTAGTCAAAAGAAAATGAGTGGTACAATGTCACCTTCTAAAAAAGTATCTGGGCTTCCTCAATCTTTCCCTTTGAGCTAAAATTAAAATTGAGTCATCTGGGGCCTCCCTGGTGGCACAATGGGTTAAGCAATGCACTATGAAGCAGACTGCAGCCACTGCAGCACGAGTTTGATCCCTACTGCAGGCCAGGGGAGGTGACCAACACGGCGCAGCAGACCTCTCCTGCCTCGCCTGCTGCTCCCCTCAGCAGTGTATTTCAGTTGATCTGCCTGTTCTGTTCCCCGCTCTGTCTCTGGTGAATCCTCTCACCCCCTATAACTCTGGACTATACCTCAGTGATTGTGTGCATAAATAAATACATCTTTAAAAAAAATATTGAGTTATCTGAAAGTCTTACTTTGCAAAAGGCAGCCAATACCAATCAGCCCAAGTCCCTGAAAAACTGCACGGGATAGCTATATGGTGAGAAATGTGAAAGTTATCAGAGCCATTGCATGAAAAAATAGTGCACAAACCAACTTCAGCACCATGCAGATCAAAGACAAAATAAACAGATCCTGTATCCAGAAAAACACCAAGCTGATATGGATATAAACACTTAGCAGAATGGACTATAGAGATTTTTTAAAAGCATTATAGATAAATGAGAAAAATTTTTAAATGAGTGACTTTTTCTATCATTTTCCTGGCTAAGAAGCTACTTCAGAGCAGCTTTCTCACAAGAGTGGCCACTAACAAGGAGACAAAATGAATGAATGAGTTTTCTGTGATCACATTTACCTATATCAGGGCTAATACAAAACAACTACTAATAAAAGAATCCCATTTTAAACATTTTTTGCTGCAGTGCGGTTTGCTTCATAGTGTGTTGCTTAACCCTCTGCGCCACCAGGGAGGCCCTAAACATTTTGAGGCCCAGATTTGTAGGGTTCATATACTGGTTTTTTTCCTCGAATTTGATAAATTACCTTCTTTGAGATTCAACTTTTGTTACTAGTAAAAGTGGCCTTCTCAATTCTTTTGGCATCATTCAATAAAGCTGCAGTGACTCAAGATATGTAAATTTTTATGCCAAGCACTGTATTAGGCTATCACATTATTAGGCCTATTATACTTCCACTCCAATGTTGTTTAGATTTATAGTTGCCATTAACTTTGAAACAGTTACAAGTTTCCTCTAAGGCTGAACTTTTCCAATGGTATCACCAAAATGGCCACATTATATTCTAAAAGCTTATTACAAATATTTGGCCTGTGGTAAGATCATTAGCCATTTCCCTTCTGCTACTCTAATGTTCCTATAGAAATCAGGCATTAAAATTCCAATCTACTTCACAAAGTATTTATGATATACATCTTGACATGATTAATATTTTGATGATGACATTCTCATACACCCAAAACAGAAACCTGGGTTGTTGCTAAAGGAAAATGTATTGAGACAGTAGACCTACTTTCATTCTCTCAAATGCCTAAAACCTGTAACAGTCTACATATTGGTATCCAATTTAATGAATCTATGTTGTTGACACTATCTATGACAACTGGTTTATATTTCCTGAGGATTATTCATTATTCTCACGTAACATGGCAACTGTTGGGATCAAAAGCAAGTGTGTTAATATTCAAAGCATAAATTCTAATTGGTAGGGCCTCCCTGGTGGCGCAGTGGGTTGAGCAACGCACTATGAAGCAAACTGCAGCCACTGCAGCATGAGTTCGATCCCTGCCGCTGGCCAGAGAGGGGACCCACATGGCGCGGCAGACCTCTCCTGCTGTGCCCGCTGCTCCCCTCAGCAGTGTACTTCAGTTGATCTGCCTGTTCTGCTCCTCACTCTCTGTGGTGAATCCTCTCACCCCCCCCACACCTCTGGCCTGTACCCCAGCTCTTATATGCATAAATAAATTTTTTTAAAAAATAAATAAATCTTTAAAAAAAAAAATTCTAATTGGCAAATGGAAACTGCCTTCCCTTCAAACTAAAAATTTTCAATTGAAAACTTTCTCAACTAAGACTGACTTGCTCTGACAATGCCAAGAGAATGAGAAAGTTTAGAAATATTACTATAATGAACAAATATATAGAGCTAAATAAAATCTGATGAAAATATACTAGTAATTCTGTGAGTCACAGTACTGTGATGGTACTTTTCCTAGTACTCTTCCTAGATCAGGAATAGAACATCTATTAACAGCATGTTTATTATTAACATGTTTAAGTGAAAGGACTTCAACAATTTGAACAAAGGAACACATAAAATTGCTCATAAGCATAATTTGTAGATTGTTTAATATAATCCAAAAGGGAGGGAGCCATCATTTGCTCGGTCTTAAAATTCAACTCCAAATCTTGCAATTTCATATTTTTAAACATTTATTTTTACATAGAACTGGGGAGCAGAACAGGCAGATCACCAGTGAAATACACTGGTGAAGGGAGCAGCAGGAGAGACAGGTCTGCTGTGCGATGTGGGTCAGCATCCTGACTGGAGATCAAGCTAAAGCCATAGCACTGAGACAACCCCTAGACCACAGGCGGCCCCTGATATTCCAATTTAAGTTTCTAGATGAGGGGCCAACAAACATTTCTGTATAGGAAAGGAATAATTAGCAATTATTTTAGCCTTCACAGGTCTCTGTCATAGCTACTCAACTCTGACACTACAGTGTAAAAGCATCCAGAGATAATCTGGAAGCAACAGGGACTGGCTATTCCAATACAATTTCTACTTATGAAAGGAACTCTCTTACACTGATGGGTAGGAATGTACACTGGCCCAGCCGCTATGGAAAGCTGTATGGAGATTCCTCAGAACAATAAAAATGGATCGACCATATGATCCATCAATTCCACTTCAACGATCTACCCAAAGGACACAAAAACAGTAACTCGAAAAGAAAACTGCACTCCTATATTTACTGCAGCGCTGTTTTTACAATAGCCAAGATACCACTTCTCAGCCTTTTGGCTAAGATCAAGTGTAGTACAATAACCAAGAAGTGGAAACTACCCAAATGCCCCAAATGGATCAAAAAGTTGTGGCATATTTATACCATGGAATTATTATTACTCAGCGATCATAAAAGACAAGCTCATGCCATATGCAGCAACATGCTTGGAGGTGGAAGGGATTATACTAGCTGAAATTAAAAGGAAAAATATAAATATTGGATGGCCTCACTTATATGTGGAATATAGAGAAAGCAAACAAAGGTTCAAGAAAAAGTCAAAAGTAGCAAAGGGGATGTATACCTTACATACTTACATTGTGGGGAGCAAACAGGAGAGGGATGACCATAAGGGAATATGCTGATGGTGCATAGGTGATATAGTAGCGGGACATCTATGGGGACTACAATGATAAGAACATTTTTTTAAATTTTTATAAAAACTTATCAAAAAACAACAGTGAGTCTTAGTTTGCTAACCTCTATTCTAGATGACTTAAAGGCTTTGGAGAAAATAGAAACAGTAACTGTATGTTTAAATAATTGGGGAAGGGGCCTCCCTGGTGGCTAAGTCAAACTTACTAAAGTGTTAAGTTGCAGCACCATCTGTAGCCACTGCAGCACAAGTTCAATCCCCAGCCTGGGAGGTGACCCACATGACCCAGACCTCTCCTGCCTCGCCCATTGCTCCCCTCATCAGCGTCGTTCAGTCAATCTGCCTGTTCTGTTCCCACTGTCTCCAGTGGATCTCCCAACCCCACACCTGTGGTCTGTACCCTAGTTGTTGTATGCATAAATAAATCTTTAAAAAAAAAGTTTCAATGTTTAAATATATAAGCCCTTAGTAGAATTATCCGCCTGATGTATATTAAAAATGAAAACTATATCAATTTATAAGTAAGATTTTAAATGACAAATATACAATTATTATTTTTGAACAAGAAAAGACTAGGGGCATTTTTCAGAAAGCACAACCCAAGAAAAATACAAGATTCATAGTCTTGAAAGGAGTTTACTATTTATCATTCCCTCACTTAAAAAATAGTCTAAGAAATAAAATAGTAAACACAGCTGGTTTTAAAGTAATGACTTTATTAATAAATATACATCCATATGATGATGTAGATACAAATCATGAACACTACTCCATTCCCATACACATAATTGCACACGAGTAGCTCAAGTTCATGGACATAAAAACATACACAGTATCTATTCAGACTTTTTACAGCAGAGGACAGCGTGCTTTAATCAGTTAATTGGTGATTAATTTCTCCATTATCATCTGTGGAAAAAGGAAACTGTGAAACTTAAAAGAATCAAAGTGAACTGATTACTATAAGTCACATACTTGATTTACTGTTGCATTTTCAACAATTATCAAAAAATTAAATACATTTTTGTGAGAACAGAGATTTATCTTTGGGGAAGGAGATTTGAAAAAGCAAAGGAAAGATTCAGATACATCCTAGAGTTTAATAGCATATATTTGAACTAAAATAAAAGAATGGTTTCAAAATATTTTATATCCAGGGTAAAAATGTTTTGCGAAACTGTTGTGACTTCTTATATTTTACTATAAAAGGATCACAAAATTTTACTGCATATAGAGACAATGACTGACAGAGTAGCAGTTATTGTCAACATCCCCTGCATTGTTCTTTTAAAGCTTCTTAGATGTGAAGGAGGTTTTTTTAATTATTATTATTAATCTACCGGTTTTTCTTACACTGGATGGATCACCTTTATTCTAATAAAAAGATCCAGATAGTTTTTTCCTCTTTAACTCAAAGAAACTCAACCCTTATTTCATGAAAAAAATACATGTAAATTCACACAAACATCAGTTTGGAATGAATGTTACTGTTATTACTTTGACAGATGTTCTTTTAAAAAGTAAATTAAAAATATAAAGAATTTTTTAGTCTAATTGAACGCTGATTTTTAAAAAGTCCCCAAATATTAAAAATTAATCAAACACTACATATTTTCTTCCAATACACTGAACCAGTATTTTTTTTTAATATCCAGTGCAAAACTCCAAAGATAGTATCAAAATCATCCCATACTAAAGATTAGTTATGCAAGGTTTTATCTGTCAAAAAGTGAAAATTTCATCTCTATTAGTTCCTTATTTGTTAGTATAACATAATAAATAAGGCATGTTATAATATTTTTTAAAGGAAAAAGTAAAGCAAACTTACTTGAATAGCAGATCATTTTCTGACCAACAGTTTTAATACAGAATAGTGAAACCTATTTTGTGAAGAACAGAATTATACAATATAAAATTAGCAATTTACCTTTCAAGAAACAATCATACAGCTGAGGAAAAGGCCAGTTTTCCCCATCTGATTATATTAAAGTATAGGCAATTGTTTTAACATGCTATTTCAGTGTTTATCATGACGAGACAGTGTTACAAAAGATGCACAATGTAGTCTTTAGATTATAGAGAAGTAAAAATATTTTATATTTTAAGACTTCATTCATGTTATCACTTAGATGTCTTTCTCTTCAGCATGGCACCAATAAACTGTTCATAGGAGAAAAAGAAGTAGAATCAGGAGATGCTCACCAGCATACAGATCTAATACTCCAGGTTAACTGCTCGCATGAACAGCAAATTCAGCTTTCTAAAGGATGTTATCCAGTCACAACTGTAGCCATTCGCTCCCCTTTTATCCTGGGACATAGCTCCTGATAGTAATAAACACTGTTATGAACATATTTCCTTTAGGTATTTTAACAATTTTGTTAACATGTATACAAAATTCATTATACAATAATACACCTGCTTTATCTTCTGACACACAGCACAGCACCACTGAGTAGATGTGGTGGAGGATGGAGAATGGGGAAGGGCAGTGACAAAAGGGAAGGTTGTGTGTATCAAAATTAGAATTGTAAATAAACTGAAAGGAGACGGCAATGGACATATTACAAAATACAACATGAAACCAAAGCCTTGACAATGGTAATATCATCCTACAGCAGAACATTGAAATAAATGTTTTCAGGAACTCAAAAGAGGATTACTAAGCAGACAGCTGATGGTTATCATTTTGAGTAATAGCTAAATGAAAGATACATAATAAAAGTAGATAAATGAACATATGAATAAAGATGTAAGCATCTGTGTGTCAGAAGTTACACTATTCTGAGTAAACTATTAAATTTTATGTTTTAAACTTTGCAAGAAAAACTCAGTTTAGCAATCTAGCTGCCAAAATGTTACAACTGATTTTGTAGTCATCCAACATTGTTCTCTATGGTTTGTGCAACACTAAATCCTTGAGGTCACTGTCTTAGATGCCAGTGCACACACAGTTCTCACATACAATGTAACACCTCTTACTGTAAAGAGCAGCAAAAAGTCCAGCTCATTGTGTCAGGCATCACTGGAACACCTGAAGGCTTGCTGCTTTTTTCCTGATAAAAAAGGTATGAAACATGACATCCATTTGCAATCAGAGTTTGCATTAATTGAGAGCAAGCCCAAACAACACAATATGCGCCCTTTTAAAATTCCAATCATTTTAAAAGTTTTTGGGTCCTGCAAATCTACACTATAATCTCAAAGGCATTTAAAATGGCAAATACACACATTATAACTTTAAAGTTCAGTAGAATTTTTTCAAATTTAGTTTTTAATATTTAATTTTATTTAGAACTCAGAATAAATAAAATGTTCATTAACTAATGATATTACTCAAAAAAGAGAGGAAGTGAGATTTCCCTCTGTCCCTACCATACTTATCTACCCAGTATTTTTTTCTTTTCTACCTTGCTTCTAAAGCAAATATAGTTGGAAGAAAACTTCTTTTGAAAAAGTGGTCTCCCTGGAGCCACAATAAGACTTTTAATTAAACTAACCAACATATATTTTACATTTCATGCATAGGTGAATTCCTAAATATTTCTTAATAATTAGGTTCTGACAGTCAGAAAACTGCATTTTGTTACATCAGTTTTACAGTCTACCTCAATGTTTCCTTTGGTAGATATAAACCTGAAACCATAGTAAGTGCTAATGCAGTGGGACAGTTTCTTAGAAAAAAAATTATTCTAAATAAATGAAAAACACTAATAAATGTTCTAAACATAATGATTTAGTAAAACTCAGTTAAAGGAAAGGCAAAAATGTAGTGACTATAGCTACACACAGACCTTAACAAATGTTTCTTTTTCTACTATATTAAATATGCTATTCTCAGAACACATTGCATTTCACCAAAAATGTGATGTGCAGTTTTATTGAAAAGTCTTTTTTTCTTGTAAATATGAACTGATTGTAGTGTTTGGTATATATGCTCTTAAGCAATTAGAAAATACACAACCTATCATTGTTGAAAGGTAAACACTAAAGAATTCTTTTAAGAATAATGCCTGAATCAATTAATGCCATGTAGGTCAATAAATAAGAAGCTGCTAAAACCTAGAACACTAAAAGTAAGATTTTTAACATCCGGTCTGTGTAAATGCCAAAGCATACAAATATTTGTGTCCTGTCTCATGAAAATAAATGTTACAAAAACTCACAGCATTACCTCAAGTAATCCTGAATCATTCGTTTGCTTTGTTCCATCAGTTAAAAATACCTTATACATTATCTTTATTATATTGCAGACTTACTCCACAAGCTAACAGGTATAATGGTTTCAGTTGGCTAGCACATAAATCATCTACTTAGACTGGCCCAGAAGTAGTAGTAAAATAAGATACACCAGTAACTCTAAAGGAAAAGCAAAAATGATTTAGTAGGTGTTACACTGGAAGCTATGTACAAACAGAATGCCACTGCTCATGCCCTGAGTGCATCTGGCAGCATCTGGCAGCTTTTGAGCAAAAGTATGGGGGGAAAAAAAAAAATCAAAGAAGAAAACAAATTTGGAAAGCCCAGGCCATTAAAACATGTATGTTAAAATAAAAAGCGCTTTGGGATTATTCACAATCTTCCTTCTAAACCTGGCCCTCCTCTCCTGCTTGACTCACTCATTGGGTGGCTTGACTTCACTGCTGCTTTCCTCTACCCCGTGAACTGCTCTGCCATGCATCATAGGGTAAGGAAAAGCAGCAGTGCCACAGCCATAACCAAGATCGGCAAGACGGGATAGAGCTTTAATGCTACCTGGAGGTCTCCCTGGGCTGACTTTGTATCCCGCGGCTTTAGTTGTACCCAAAGGTCTGCCTGGACTTGTCTTAAATCCAGCCGCTTTGGTGGTTCCCAGGGGTCTGCCTGTGCTGGTCCGGTATCCTGCTGATTTTGTAGTTCCCGAAGGCCGGCCACGCTTACCAGATCGGTTGAGATTTTTCTTTTTCTTTAGTTCATCTTTTATCTCTAAGCTTCTGCCACTTGTAGTCTGCAAGTGTGTTTCATTTAATGGGTCTTGCCTCTGACAAGCCATTGGTTTGTGGCTGACTGTGTGGCTGTATTTGCTTTGCTGGGAGGAATATATGTCAAACTGATCAGCTCTCATGGCATCTTCATTGAGGCAGGAAGGCTTGCCAGGCCCACAGAAAGCTGGATTACTGCTGGCAACAGGATGCATCATTTTCTACCAAAAATAAAAGGCAAATATGCATAAATACACATAAACAATTATAAGTCTGTATGCCGGCATTCAGTGGGAAAGCAGAATCTTCCAACAACTATCTAGGTTGGTTATTTATTTATTTATTTATTTTTCTTTTTCCTTCCTCCCTCCCCTATCTAGGTTATTTAAAATGAGCCTGACAGGCAGGACTACAAATCACTTATTAACAAATTCAAAGACAGTTCAAAGGAGTCTCAAAGATACAGACCTCTTTAAACAAAATACACATCAGCAGATTAAAACTGAGAAAAACATTTCACAAGTAGGGACAAACTCCATAAAAGATAACTCAATTATAATAATGATTTAGAAGACATAATGATCTCTGTTCAAAAAAAATACAAAGTGTATTAAATAACAAATAAAACTGGTATATTTTGTTGGTTCTGTTCTTCAAAAGAACAACAATAAAGACAAGATTTCCACCCCACCCCAGTTTGCCTAACATTGTTAGAATGCTTCCCTGGGGTTTTTTATTTTTCTCACATACATACTTTTGAGCTGGTCATACAGTATACACAAGATTGACATTTCCTCATGGATACTGTTTTTTATTATTAAGATGGAATTCTGAGTGTACACTTTATTTTATACACGATGGAATGTACTAAACAAAGAACATGATGTCTCGTCCCAAGATACTGACTCCCTTCAAACTAGTCTATCCAAATAGGAGGAAATAACAAGGGGCAAACAAAGTTTTCATTAGCTAAAATGAGTGAACATTTCTACAAGCAGCTGAGACTTATCCTGTGAAAATATGGAACACAACCATAATTTTTTCAATTCCTATTTTGAAGGTATGGTTATCAAGACAGAAAGTTGTATGTGCAACAAAGCTTTCTGCCATGATAAGAAATATGGTGTGAATCTTATTTCCTTACAAGAGCACTGTGACTTATTAACAAACAGTAAAACTGTTTTGTCTGTGAGGACATCCCTATGATTTTTACTTCTTTATAGTATTACAAATTAATACCATAGCACGACAATCCTAAATTACTGTCTCATCCATTATACATATTTTTTAAAGATTAATTTTATTTATTTATGCATAATAGAACTGGGTATATAGAACTGGGGAAGGGAGGAAGGGAAGGATTCCTGAGAGACAGAGCGGGGAACAGGAAGCAGAACAGGCAGATTTACTGACGCACACTGCTAAGGGGAACAGCAGGCTTGACAGGAGATGTCTGCTGTACCAAATGTGGGGGTTAGCTCCCTGGCTGGGGATCAAACTCAGGCCACAGCAGTGACAATGTGACACCACTGAGACTTAAACCCTATGCCATCAGGTAGGCCCATGCCTGCAGCCTTATACATGTAAAATTGCACCAATCCTTCAGTTATAAACATGCTTATCTCAAAGCTAAGCATAATTAATGTGAATCAAAATCATTATAAATTTGTTTATAAAAGCAAAAACTATGATCAGTCACAGAACTGAATTGTTAAATTACTAAATATTTGCTGAGTTAGAGATGCTGGTCAGCTGCCTTAAAGTCTTCATTATGAAAGATATGTATCTACAATGAGAAAACGTATGATCCAATTTAAAATATTCTTGTTTGAGCTTTTTATTCCCCTCTTTAGCTCTCACCTCCCTTAAGAGCCCTAAAACCTTTCTACAATGTCAAATAAATTTTCTTTCCAAATTGAAGAAAAGCCTATGTTGGGATTTGTGAAGGAATCTCCCTTTCAAGTTATAAACATACTGAATAATATACACAGAAATTAGAAACTGCCAGTTTATTACCAAAGAACGTAGACGAGAGACTACACTTAATACTAAAAGAAACATATTCAGGTCTTGGAGAAAAGCTGTAAGAGAAAAAGCTACTCTGTCTTGAATTTTATTACTCAGGGATCACCCTGCTGGAAAGCTCTAGCAAAAAGACATAAGAAGATGTAAGTTCTTTTCCACATTAAATGGAGAAAACATTTCCTCCTACAATCTACTTGTACTCTGGTTCCTATCACTAACTTACCAGTATCTTCCTTCTGGATCTTTCTTCCCTTTCTCTTAATATATCACAACATTCATGATGTATTAGCACTCAAGATACATAGTCTCAGCTTACATTACATTAAGCTTTAAAGATAAGATGCTATTAAAGGCATCTTTACTAAGATACCAAGCAACATTGAAAAAGACACCAAATACACTATTAAAAAAAGCAACTCTAAATTCTTTTTAAATGCTCCCATCTCTGATTCTTTTCATCTTCTTCAGAAATTTATGCATTTGATTTGTGTAAGTTAATTTACTTCTGACACAGTCCACCTTTATTGTGGGCCAACTCCATGCAAAATACTAAGCAATAGGGCACAAAACAAGTAAAGCTGTTTATTCTAATGGAATGTCAATTGAGATACTGACTTAAACATTTCTAAAGGGTAAGTCTTCTTATAGTCTACACTTTATTTTCCAGCTACTACCAAGAAATTAGCACAGTATTCCGTTTACTCAATAACTGATTAACAAGCTGTACAAGAAAATTACTAAGCAATTACCCATATAAATAGTTAATAAAAAAGGAAAACATCTAAAACCAAACCTTTTCTACTTTTAGATTTCAACCCTTTTGGATGGTAACCAGCACATTAGATATCTGTGTACATTATTCTCATTATACCTTTATATATAATATTTGCACAGATAAGCATTAATCCTACTAACTCCGACCTCAGGTCTTGCCAGCTAACTGCTCTTTCCTGAAAAATTCTTCCCATATTGTAATACAGAATCCATTCAATATATGCAGCCTACGTTTCTAAGAGCCAGAATGAAGATTACATTTCTAGGAAGTTTGGACGGAATAAAAACCAAGAGTTACAAACCAGATTGTGTAAATTATCAAAGGTTAATTATCTTTTGGAAACTGTTCATTGAATATAAGGGAGTAAAACTAAGTTTCTATATATTGTAACTATGACTGAATTCGAATTTTAAAGTACATACAAAAACTTGCCATCACTGAGTTCTTTCTGACCCTTAAAGTCTGTCGATGAGGCATTCTTGATGAAATAATTCCTTTCCCTTTTCTTGAAAGTGGCTGTCATTACACTATGGCTTAGTTGTCCCACAGTACAGATTATAACTTTTTAGCACTTCACCAAGCATTCATAAAGCTTTCTAAACATGGAGAAAAGCTTTTTTTCAAGAAACTCAAATTCTGCTCTCTTGCAAAGGTCACATAATTCTCAGAGATTTATTTCAGGCCATGTGGCCTGTTATTATAAAGTAGAATCATATACGATTTTATAATTCTAAAGGGAAAATACATTTGTGACCCAACTCAATCATTCAGAAAGTCTATTCAGCAAAGGCCAAAACAAATACCAGTAGCTAAGCATCCTGCCCCACCAGGGAAAGTTTTGATACGACGACAGAACATAAATAACGGCCTCCTTTGTGTTCTTCCCACTCCTTAATTGTGCCCCACGCGCAGTTTCCCCAGCGTCAGAATCCTTATTTGACACTAGACACTCAGAAACGTATTACCTGTTGTGCCTAAAAGCGATGAATGTGTTAGCAATAACAACTTTGCAGAAGATACACACCCAAAACCAGAAAAAGGCTGATGTGCTCTACTCTCCAAAAATCAACTCACAGACCGTGCTCCGTGCACTCGGAGTTCTGCAAGCTGTGCAAGTCCACAGGCCACTCCATCTAGACGTCCACCTCGAAGCCGGCAGGCTTTAATTTAAAGGGGGATGAAAGGACTGCCGATTTTGACCGCTCTAAGAAAAGAAAGGGTAATCCCTCCCCCTCACCGCAAGAGGAATTTCCCCCCAATAATGGCTCGAAGCCGAGGGAAGAGCATGCTCCGTCCGGGGCCCCTCCTCTCGCTCCGGGCTAGGCCAGCGCCCCTCCTCTGGCGTGGGTCGGAGACCTCTCAGCTGCTGTCTAGGCCCGGCTGCTCGCTCCCACCAGCCTTCCCCAGGAGCGCCAGGCGCCGGGACTCTGCTCCCCACCGGCTGACAAACCCCGCTCGCCCACCTACCTCAGCCGCTAGTAGCCCGGCCCTCAGCGTGCCCGGGGGCTGCCCATCGGCTGGGAACCTCACGCTGGCGCTGCTCGCTCCTCAGTCCGCCGCCTCTGCCCAGCGAGGAGGAAAGTACGACGCGGAGGGGCTAGCAGCTAAGGCGGCGGTGACGAGGTGGACGCTGGTTCCCAGCTCTCCAGTCGCGGCCACTACTCAGGGACCTGCCCGGACGCAGGAGGAAGAGGCCGCCACAGCACAGGACTGCAAGGGGCGGCGTGCGCGAGCTCGCGTGCGCGAGCTCCCGAGGACCGCGCACGCACACGCACACATATATCGCGAGACCCAATCTCCCGCCGACAATCCGCACGCGAGATTGGGAATGGAGCCCCGCCCACCCGGCTGCGCTTGCGCGTCACGGCCAGAGAGGGGGCGCGGCCTAGGCTAGAGCGGGCCAGAGTCGGTTGCAGACGGTGCTCTGAGGCGCGGGGCAGGAACCTTCACAAGGGGAATGACTTCCGTTCGAGGATTGAATTTCAGCCCAAAGCTGTGATGTTGGTGTGGCTACTGACCCCACTTCTTATCTCAGATTATTGGCCTAACAAAGCTAGGAAGGAAACCCAAGACAGCATTCTTGTTACAGAAATGCTTTAATCGCTGCTGGAAAGAAACTTTTACATAAGTCTTAGAAGGAGCTGCCCTTGGATTCAGAGGAGCTAGCCTCATCCTGTTAGCTATGGATCGGTAGGGTGAGACCTCTACCTGCAAACGTAATGAGAATATTCAATAATTTTGAGTTTAGGCGCTCAAGTCTAGGAGTTTATTATATATAATGAAAAGTCTTATTTTGTGAGACATCTTAAAATTTTGAGTTTTTACACTCACAACCTCGGAATCGCTATATTCATCATTCCACCATCACAGAAAGGGATGGCACCAAAAGTTGTTCATAAACTCCTGGTCTTTTATGTAATTGTGAGACTTCTGGTTATCACTTACCCCATGTAAATCACTTAGATATGTTTCACCAGCTCTTTCTTCGTGCATTCAAAGGTGTCAGAAAAAAAGAGGATTCATAATTAGGAAGGTTGCTGAAAGGAAGACACTATTAGGTAGGGTGAAGAGGCTAGAAAGGGTGGTGCTTGTCTTTTCCCCCAATACCGAATGAAGATGTAGACTTTCTTAGCAGTTCCACCAGGAGCGCAGTCCTTGGCCAGGCTATTGGTGCTAGCAAAGGAGGAGCAACAACTTTTCTCCGTGAGCACACAACCAGGAAGGAAACTCAAGACAGGTAAACCAATTAATTTTCTGGTAGGCAGTTTTTCATAACATGATTCAAAACAATATTTTAACTAATCACTCCTACAAATACCAGAAAAAGTATATTGTTCATATGAAAAAGGAAAATACGAGGCTTCCCTCATACCACACCGTGGGACTTCCGCAGCCACTGTAGCACTAGCTCAATCCCAGGCCAGGGAGCTGACCTGCAAGGAGCAGCAGGACTCTCCTGCTTTGCCCTCTGCTCCCCTCAGCAGTGTTCAGTGGATCTGCCTGTTCTGCTCCCCACTCTACCTTGGTTAATCCTGTCACCTCTCAGTACCTCTGGCCTGTACTCCAGTTTTAGTATGCATAAATAAATCTAAAAAGAAAAAAGAAAGCACACCATGAAATATAACTGGTATTCAAAATAACTTGTTTAAGACTTTAAAAAAGTCAAGTGCTATCAAGCTATAGACAGCCACTGCAACCAAGTTCAATCCCCAGCCAGGGAGGTGACCCATCTAGTGCGCAGACCTCTCCTGCCTCACCACTGCTCCCCTCAGCAGTGGATTTTAGTAGCTCCCTCTGTTCTGCTCCCCACTCTGTCTGTGGTGAATCCTCTTGTCTCCTGTGACTCTGTCCTGGGCTCCAGCTCTTGCATGCATTAATAAAAAAAATGAAATAAAATCCTTTCACTTGAACTGAAAAATATACATAGGAAAAAATTAAACTCACTTTATAAATTTTATTAGTAGCCACTGACTGTCCACAGCTTATAGCAATAGTGAAAAGTACAATAAGTAAATCTACTTTCACCAATTGTAATAGTACTAATGTCTACCATGCCAAGTATATACTTTAATATATCCTTATATTTTATAAATGTATTTTATCTTATCCTCTTAGAAATAGACACTATCATATCCCTAATATAAAAATCTGAGATAAAGCATTTGAGCAGCTTGTCTAAGGTTGTCTATTGTCCCATATGTAAATTTATTTGCAACTATGTATATAAACCAACACTGTAACAATATTACATACCTTATATGACACACAAAACCCTCATACAAAACTTTAAATGAGATTTAAAAGGAAATATAAAGATCTCTCTTTTTTTTAAACACATTTATTTTATGTATAAAAGAACTGGGTACAGGGTGTGGGGGGGGGGGGAGGGCGGTGAGAGGATTCACCAGAGACAGAGTAGGGAACAGAGCAGGCAGATTGAAATACACAGCTGAGGGGCAGCAGGCAAGGCAGGAGAGGTCTGCTGTGCCATGTGGGTCCCCTTCCTTGCAAGGGATCGAACTTGCACTACAGTGGCTGTGAAAGCCCCACAGTGTGGGGCTCCACCCCTGGCCAGGAATTGAACTCAAGCTACAGTGGCCACAGATGCTTCACAGTGCATTGCTTAACCCTTTGAGCCACCAGGGAGGCCCCAAAAGATCTCATTTTTTCTTCTTTTTCAAAGGTTGATAGTGCATATACCCCACTTTGGAAACCACTGCTTTAGATGACAAGCAGTCAAAAACTCCAAGAGCAAAACAAAACAAAGATTATCAGTAGTTTCCAAACCTGAATATCAGACTCATGACCACCCAGATACGTTGAATAGCAACACTTGACAGAGAACTTTGGTTCTTTGAAGATCCCAAGCACCCACTCCCCTGCTTTCTATGGAGCTCTCCAAATCTGAGACTTGTGCCAGAGATTTGGAACCTGGGCTGGATTCCAAAGGTCTACAATATACTTGCAGAATTTCAGTTCTTACGCAGAGAGGCAAAAATGGAGTGAAAACATTGCCTTCAAGGATCCTTGCACTGGTTGGATCCAGGCATCTGAGAATCTCCTAGAAATAAAGAAATAAGGCCATGGACACTTCAGCACAAGGACTACCAGAAACACCTGCTGTTGTAAGCTGCTAAACATCTATCTACTACCAATGTCAAACTCAAATTAAATGCTTTGTGGAAAGCCCAATTTTTAGGACTAAGTACCCACTTTGTAATAGGCAAAATTGTGGAGTTTAATATTCAAAACTAATGGCTACCAGGTATTTCCAAATATCATGTCTATGATATATAACATGCTACCATATACAACACACATGGCACATAGCATATACCATATAGAATAAAAAAAAATTTTTTTCCCCAGAACTCTAGCTTTTAAGGTAATCTTACTAATGTAACAATTGAGATCTAGTTCTCCAGACATTAAACTTTTTTTTATAATCCATCAAATTATTCATTAAACCTTTTCCTGCCATAGCAGAGAGGTGGAATATCAGTACACTGGTCTTCATTTGATACAAGATGAGCTGAAGGTCCCATATACTTTTCTGGTCTCTGTGCAAGATGGTCCAATCCCGAGCTCTGGTGCCCAATGCTTGGGCAGCCCAGGTTCTCTTTACTCATCTTCATAGTTACTCAGTAGTGGATTTACATGAGGCTTATGGAACAGGGCATTGTTACCATGTCCCCAGGGAAAGGCTTGGACCTCATGTTGATATGGAGATAGGATATAAGCTTGGACATCCACACTGTGACTTCAGGAAGACATTCAGCATGCTCACTCCCACCCCACAGAGAGCAACAATGAAGGTGAGGGCCTTTGGCCTTCCATTTTGGAGCTAAGGAGGCTTAGCATGGATGCCACCTGACATGGGACTCCCAACCTGCAGCAGGGTCTGACCCAGCAGCCTAGAAACCCAGGGCCCAGTTACCCCTGACATTTTTGACTTGGATTTTAAACTTCTGATTTCACATTTTCCTCCCAGACAGATTAATGCAAAATTAGAATTTCAAGGGCTTTAGTTAAAAATCATGAACTTCTGTGAGCTGATGCCATATTTTGAGAAGAATTAGGTAAAAAACAGTCAAATGTAAATTCTCACCATTCCTTTGATTTAACAGTATGCATTTACATAAAAAGACTATCTTTCATTAAGTAGTATGCAAAAAAAGATGCTGTTCTTCAAGTTAACAGCCACACTCCAGTGAGATTTTATTGGGTTTTTTAGATGGTTACAAAGCCTAAATGGAATAAAAGTTAAGCCATTCCCTCTATACCACCACACACATTTACTCTCTTTTATTCCTTATATTTACATATACATACTTTTAAAAGATTAACTTCAACTTTTCATGAAAGAAACAGGAGGTAAGAAAAATGTCGGTAGGTTCTACTTCTTATAGTAAACTATGTAACATAGCAAAGAATAAAGATACTCAGATCAAAGAGGAAGAATATTTTCAGGGACCACATGGGGCTAGACACTCAGAACCTTTGCCAGCTAAGCTACAAGAATTCAGTGTCCATCATCTACAATATAACACAGGCCCCCCCTTCCCCATCTCCTATATTAAATAAGCCCTATTTAACCTGTCACTAAAGGACCTTAGCTGATAGTTTTACAAAGCAAAGCAAGGCACCTCAGGAAATGGGCTCAGACATAGCCAAGTTACAATTTGAGTCTTAAGATGTGGATGTTTCATTTAGAAGCAGAGCCCTACAGCTGTCATCACAAGACATGAATCCTAGATAACAAGAGCTGCGCAAATAAAAATTTTATATGTAGAGTGTGGATCAAAGAAGGTTGGCAGTCATAGATGCCCTGTGACTACAGGCTGAACACTATGAGTATGCTAATAAAGCTGGTAAGACGTGAAACAAATCAAATGATAAATTCTCTAAAAGAAGCTGGGAGATTTAGCTATAGTCCTTTCATTCCATACTTCCATTTCACATGATCAACTGTCACTGGTTAAATGCTGACTGGCACATGAGCCTACTATTTCAACCACAGCGCCTATTTACCTTAAACTAAAACAAAAACCATCAAAGGCTGAGAGGCTTTTTCAAGAAGATATTTTTGGGTGCAACTGTGCATTATGGGTATTGAGAGACTAGATTTTTAAAATAAAGATGCAGAGAGCATAATTTTCTAATAAATTAGAAAACATTTCAAAAAAGATAATTTTAAGAAAACACAGACTGAATAAGCTTTATTTTATAAGGAAAATAGAAAACATGAGCAAGTATTAATGATGCATTAAAAAACAAATCTGTACATCATTCAAATCTTAAAAATCAAAGATTCAGTGTGACACTAAAAAAATGTACTAACAGAACAAATACTTTCATTGTACACCAAAAGGCTATCAGTGGCTCATTATAACTAGATATACAAACATAAAGATAGTAATGATAAAATGATGTCAAACTGATTCTCAAAGTGATCTAGCAGTGAAGGGAGCACCAATTGTGATCAAGGTGGGACTGCCACATTCTATCAAGGGAAATAAACTATCACTGGGGTAAAAAAAAAAAAAGCAAATAGAGTGGAGGCAAGGAGGAAGGAGCCCAAGATGCCTGGAATTTGAAGTAAATCTTTTTATTTTTTGGTTTAATAATGTTATATGTGTTGTCTGTTTTCTCCCTGTATGAAAGAAAGAGAGGAATCCAAAAATATTCCCCAATTATATCTCAGCTTTATGGTTAAGGATAATTTTATGTTGAAGAAATAACAAAGGTAATTCCTGGTCACTTTAAATCATTTAGTGTACTATTAAAACAATTCAACAGTTACAGATGCTTTATTTTTCTTTTCTTTTTAAAGAGCTCTAAGTCAAATATATTTAAAGGACCTTCTGTGTCTCTTATACCAGGAGTCATGAAAAGGATACACAGTGACATAAGTTTAAATCAATTAATTTCAGGAAATAAATTTGAGGGATCAAAAAGATAACTTATGACTGCTTGTGAACTACATTTCATTCACAGATGATTAGGTCTACATCTAAAACTTGGGTATCATTATGCTTAAAAGTTTCAAGAAAGAAAATTCACAAGTTACTCAATTATTCTGAAGAAAAAGCAGAATTAGTAGGCTGTTTCTATATACCATATGTACAGGTGTATAAAGAAACACTTTCAAGAGGGAAAAGGAATTGTATTATTATTTACAGACTAAAAATCACTTTCTTCTAAGTAATATTAAAAAGTTAGTAAGTAGGCATAGGACAGAAGTTACAAGGGAAAACTAAAAGTAGCAAATACTAAAACATTTTGAAGTGTAAAGAAACGCAAAAACCTCTTATACTAAAATCTTTAATTTTACAAAACCAAAAAAGCAGCCCATCTGTTCCCCATTTACAGTAATAAAAATTGAAACAAAAATTCCTAACTCTTTTGTAAAAATTCATTATAACATTCCCAAATCCAATTCATAATGTTCCACTGCGTCCAGTAAGATTTAAGCTCAAGGTGGGTACACAAAATTAGACAGAGAATTTTACCTTTTGAGGAGGCGATCACAATTTCATTGCAAGAGGATAAGGAGAATAGACTGTTAGTGACTTGTGTACTTTATTACTATTACCTTCAACAAGAAGTCCAAAATTTCCATTTTTTAAATTTCTGGAATACTATTCAGATATTTAAAATATTGATATTAAATTTTACATTAAAGGATATACTATGAAAACAGGCCTGCTTTAAATATAGATAGATAATTCTGGGGCTACTTAATGAAAGACTTCTTTAGCAAATACTGGTTTCTTGTATTAAAAAATCAGCAAGACAGAATTTAAAATATCTTAATTTACAATACATTGTAAACTGCAGACAATTGTCACGTTTATCACAGACCAGTACAGGTAAAAAGCTTTTTCCACATGTTTTATAAGACTTTGTATCTTCCTTTGTTTGTGGGTTGATATGAATTTTGCTGTAATAAAAAATAAAAAGCACATGATCAGAAAAAGAAAAAAAATGGGCAGTGATACTTGTTAAGGTATTTTCTTACACAAACTTATAAAACTATGGAATATTTAAATTTTAAATGTTTAATTGTGTTCAGAAAGAACTATTCAGTAAATATCTCTTTATGTCCATCTGACTACTTCTTGACATCCATTTTGAAACAACTTAATGTTGATGTTACCTAAAGTATAATTGTTTCCCTATCACTCCTTGATGAAACATTTTTGCTTTGTTTTTTTTAAGATTTATTTATTTGTAGAGGAAGTGGGGTTCAGACTGGAGGTACAGGAGATGAGAGGATTCACCAGAGACAGAGTGGGGAGCAGAACAGGTAAATCTATTGAAACACACTGCTGAGAGGAGTAGCGGGTCAAGACAGGAAAGATCTGCTGCACCATGTGGGTCAGCTCCCTAGCTGGGGATCAAACTCAGGCTGCTGTGGCTGCTGATATTTTGATGGTGCTGAGACATTAACCCCTGCACTACCAGGGAGGCCCTGAAACACGTAGTTTTAAGCACTAGATTTAAAGGTTGTTTTCAATTCTTTCCTCTTATTTTGTGTACCATTTAGTCTTTAAACTGTTCATCTCACCCAAATGTTCTCTAAGGGAAATCTTAGAAAGGCCCACAAACATATTCTTAGAGAAAGGACACTATACTGTCTTTTCAAAGGGACCTCATCCCTACAAATTATAGAGAGAATTTACAAAATCCAACTGACACTGAAGACACAGTGATGTGTCTGATTCCTTTGGGAAGGTCTATAAAAGGGGGATTTCTACAAAAATCATACTAATTCTTTGCTTAGATTTAAAAACATGGCAACACTTTTACAGGCAAAATGTAGAGAAAATGGAATTTTCATACACCTCTGGAGGGGATACAAATTGTATAACTTCTTTGGAAAATTACTTAGTAATACCAATGTAAAACTAAACTACATAGGAGCTTCTCTGGTGGCACAAGGGGTTCAGTCACAGCACTATGAAACTATTTGCAGTCACTGTAGCACGAGTTCGAGCCCTAGCCAGAGAGCTGACCCACATGGCACAGCAGACCTCTCCTGTCTCACCCGCTGTTACCCTCAGCTGTGTGCTTCAGTCTATCTGCCTATTCTGTTCTCCACTCTGTCTCTGGTGAATCTCTTACCCCCTGCATCTCTGGCCTGTAACCCAGTTCAGGTATGTATAAATAAATCTTAAAAAAAAAAAAACCAAAACACCAAAATCTTAATCCCAAAGTTCAGTATATCAATTAATTGTGGTATACTCACAGTAATACTACACAGTCACTAAAAATGGACTACTGCCCCATAAAACATAGACTGATTTCCTCAAATGTTGTGAAAGATACTAGCTATATGGAATTCAAATAGGCAAATCAATCCACCATGTTAAAAACCAGACTACTGTTACATTTACAGAAGATGAATAGTGACAGAAGGGAATGAGAGGTAGTTTCTGGGATGCTGTATTTAATACTCTGTATTTCTTGATCTAGGTGAATACATCATTATGCTTTGTGAAAACTCATTAAGCAGGATGTTTATGAACTGTGTGTGTGTCTGTGTGTGTGTGTATGAAACAATTCAATAAAACATTTATTAAAGCAAATAAATCCTTGAGGTTTTCACTTACCAACCGGATCAGCTCTTCTTTTATGAGCCTGGTGATTTCTGCTTTTGCTTTCTGCACAGCCAGTTCATTGGCACCTGGAGAATATGTAGAAAACATTCCTATTACTAGAGTCCTATTATTATTATTATTTCTATTACTATGTTTATCCCTGTCATCGAGGTTGAGTAGGATATATCACAGGTGACTTTCAGGAACACAGTACTGACTAACAAGATAGTCTTTCAATGTTCATGAAATATCATTCACATTATATAAAGGCTGTTTATTATTCTGATAATTATTAGAATTTCAAATGTAACCACTGAGTAAACATTAAGTAGAATATTAAGAATTCTTGATATGGTGCTTAAAAGAAGGGAAAATAAGGATCATTAGCAATTTGTCCAAAAGAAAGAAAAAATGTTAAAGAAAAGTCATCAGAGCAAAATGTTAAAGATGAAGAGAAAACTAGCCAAGTTGAGGGATGAAAGATGACATGGAAAGTATTTTGCAAATGGAATCACAAGTGCAATCGTACAGATTAAAAATGGTATGTATTATTACTGAAGAGTAAGAGACGTATATAGCATGCTTGACGCAAGAGAAGAAGAGAGAAAGAACATCGTAAGACAACTAGGTGGATGAGGCAGACTGGACACATTTATTCATACAGTTATTAATTCAAGAAATATTAAGCAGCCACCATGTTAAGACACATAATGAAAGCCATTATACAAAAAACTCAATTCATGCTCTTTATGAGCTTGTAGATTACTAGAAAACAAACTTACAAAGATATTACAATAAGATGTTAAGAAGCAGCAGCCTATCATAATAACTTTCCCAGGCTTTTCCAGGAAGAGTTGTGTTTTCCCTCAATGAGCTCAAAGTATTGTGTTCCTCCAAAGAAAATATATTTTTGAGTAGCAGGTTAAAAAAGTTAGAACAAGGGAGATATTGAATCCAAGAGGAAGATCAGGTATTATCAGCAGTAATGGTGAAATTCAATTTTGAGATTGCTGTAAGTTGAGGTGCTCATGGGATGTCCATTGAAAATAGCATTAAAGGGACCTCTCCCTGGTGACGCAAGGGGTCAAGTCTAAGCACTAGGAAGCTATCCGCAACCACTGCAGCATGAATTGATCCTGGGCCAGGGAAGTGACCCACATGGCACAGTGGACCTCTCCTGTCTCACCCACTGCTCCCCTTAACAGTGTATTTCAGTCTCTGATAGAATCTGCTCACACCCTAACCCCTACACCTCTGGCCTGCACCCCAGCTCTTGTATGCGTAAATAAATCTAAAAAAAAAAAAAAAAAAAAACAGCACTAAAGTCAATTGATATATGGCCCAGAAGTTCAGGAAGAGATATTAGAGGCCCATCAAGGGTAGGTGGGAGGGATGTGAAGTCAGAAGACATGCAATGGGGCAAATAAATCTGGACAAATAGCACAGTACACACTGATAAAAGCTAGACCAAAGTAGATTAAAGATTTTTTTTAAAGCACTCATAATTGAAGCTTTATTTTATGTACAAAGAGCTAGCATTGTTTCTGCTATAAGGCAGACGTCTCCATGACCAAGTCGATTCAATTCAAGGAAGTTTAGTCCAACTTAATGTAAGTCTATATCCTCGGCATACTGACGGAAACACTAGCGGCACATGTTGAGTCTGTATTTCCAGATTAAACTCTGTGTCGGTTTGAGCAGACTCGGCAAGAGCAAGAACCCTGGCTAAATTTTCTTGGGTGAGTCCAGTAGAGCTGCTGGTGACCCATCTTGCTTTCTCAGAGGCGATGAGGCAAAAAAGAGTAGACTAAAGATTAAGGGCTAGGAATATAATGTCAAAGAACAAAAGGAGACCTGGCATTGCAATGCAAATAATTAAATTTTATCATTCTATGTAAGAAAATCAAATGAGGGAAACAATTCATAAGAATTGGGAAAAATTTTCCCCCTTATTAAATGTGAATAACTTTTTTAACTCCTGAGAGAGAAAGAAGAAATGGCTTAACAACAGGAAGGAAGGAGCCATGAGTGTATCTATGAAATGATAGAAACATATCTAAGTCATACAACTTCACTACCTACCAACCACAACATACAAAAGCTACATGGGGAAGATGGATACAGGAAGGACAGAGGGGTAGAAAAAGTAAAGAAGGCAAGACTCAAGTCAGACTGAAATATTACAATCATTATAAAAATATGTACTTGGCATGAGTTGGTATAAACCTCATCATTGATATATGTGATATTTTAATTTTAAAAAGAAAAATGACACTGTCACCTAGATCCAAGTTGGAAAAGTAATTTTCCTACTTTACTCAGGGCTTGACCATTTGGGCCGGTTTAAAATTTTGACTTATATAGCTTCTTTGGGTAATAGGTTACATATGTTTATAAGCTGCCATGAAAAAGAGGCATTTCCTTTCATTGCTCCTAAAACAACTCTGGCTGCTTTTAAGGGATTCTCCACTAGTTTAAAAAAAAAAAAGGGTCACAAAACAGGCTGTATAAATTATACAGGCTGGCTGGGCACGTAAGTCCTTCCTGTTCTCCTTCCCGCTACCTGGTGGGAGGCCTGGTGCTGCTGAGCCACACAGAGCCTCCAAGGAGCCAGGCAGTGGGGTCCCTCCAATTACAGAACTAGAAACAGATGATACTAGGCTCCTTCCAACACCTGTTTTCATCCTATTAGTGTTCCACTGACTTGGTTGGAGCTTCAAAAACTAAAAGACCTTTTAAAAATCTAATCATCTATGAAATCCTCAAAGCTTTAAATGATCTTAATGACCAATGTCCTGCAACATTATGTCCCTAGAATTCTCAAGATTCATTTTTGACAAGGCTGTCTTTTTACTAGGGGAAAAAACTTGTTTGAATTATAAAAATTAGGTGTTATTTCCTAAATACTAGTTGACAGTGAAGAGATGACCAAAACCATTCTGAGTGGACGGGAAAGTCAGCAGAAGCTGTGGGCCTGCACACAATGGATATCATTTCACTTCCTGTGGCAGTACAGGAAATGTGTCCTGGTAAAAGGAACCTTGACACTGTACATTAATTATACTGTAATACTAAACATGCATAATAACTTTTAATAAATTACACAGAGGATCCTTTTTCAAAGCAAACAATTATGTTTCTAATTTACTTTTACTAAGATAGGCAAAACTGGTCAAATGAACATGATATTCAAATTGAGGGTAAAAAGCTAACTTGACATCTACCTAAGGTTTTGTCATCAGTCTACTAAATAGCAGCGTCTCCATCCCACATAGTCTAATGAACACAGAAGTAAAGGAGATGTGCACAGTCCCAAGTGCAGAAAGATGTCAGTGTATTTTTCTCTCCTTGAAGATCTGTGTGTCAAGCACGCCCACCTTACTATGCAATGAGGAATAGTGTCACACAACTGAGAAACACACTGACTCACTGGCAGACCAAGTCTGTAAAGCAACAGAAAGGGTGCCACTTGAAAATCTGATTTGAAATGGGTGAGTGAACTTCTCAAAGTCAGTCACTAAGCACAAAATACAATTCATCCAAGGTCTGGACCCATATTTTTGTATACCATTTCAAATTATATATAGGAATCTCAAAGCACAATATTTGTAAGTAAGCACTAGCACAGGAGAAAAAAAGTCCAGTAGTGAGAGTGGCAGCAAAAATTGCAGAACTCCAAAAGTCTGTCCTTCCACAAAAGAAGCAAAGAAACATGCAAAAACTGCTAAAATCATATCAGAACTCTGCAAACAAGAATTTACAGAAATGAGGCAAACACTCAAGGGAAAAAAATCAGCTGATTCTTGGTAATGGAACTTTTCTGTCTTTTCACTTACTCTAACCCAATCGAGCATTTTTGGCCAGGAAGTAATTTCTGCTTTGGGTTGGATGTGCTGCACATTGCACATGTGTTTCTCTTCTTGTACTCTTTATGCTAAGAAGTCCCACAAAATAATATGAGCTGACCAATTAAAGAGAAAGTGACTAAACAGGCACTGCACTAATTTACTTGGTCACATTTGTGAAATTCTCCTCGCTTTAGCCAAGAAAGACTCAAATCCTAAAAACAGTTCCTAATATATAATCTAATCTGATATATGATCAAATCAAGTAAGTTTATACTTACTTCAGAAAGGAACTTAACCAAAACCTTAGTCTCCATAAAAATCAGAGGAATGCCAAAGTATAACAAGAAAAACTTAACCAGAAAGAAATCCTATTTACAATATACTTTCCATTAATCTAAGTATCTTCTCATGATCTTTCAAAATCAAACCTTAGATTTGAGCTATCCAATATAGTAGTCACCAGCCATGTGGCTATTTAAATTCAAATTAATAAAAGTTAAATAAAAATTTAAATTTCTGAGTCACTCTGGCCACATTTCAAGTGACAAAGCAAACACAGAAAGTTCTTTTGGACAGTGCTGCTTTACCAAGATCAAATGGATATGTCTAGAAAATAAAACGTTCTATCCTGAAGACAAGAAGTTAAATCCTGGGGCTTAAGTAAATACATGGTTCAGAAAATTTATCAAGTGTCTGCCTGTGCCAGGCACTGAGAATATAGCAGATAAAAAATTACTGTATTCACAGATCTTTAAGAGATAAGATACAAGAGATAAAAATATAATTTCTAAGTGATGAGGACAGTGAAGGAATTTAAAACACGTAAAAAGTTGGAGACTGGTGAAGGTACAGTTAGATGTGACATATATGGCTCAAAGTGCTAGAATGGTGTCTGAGATGACAGCCTCAAGCAGCTCCTGTGAGGCATCTATGCCATTTAAGTGCCAGATGTGCACGCGATGAAGCCCTCCAAAGCTCCAACAACAGTATTCAACAACTACTTGGTTCATTAACTAAATGGATCTGGCTGACTACACTTTAAAAGTTTATTTCATAAAGAAAACCACCCCCTTTATAATTGAAACTAAAAAATTTAAATACTTGGGAATAAATCTAACAAAAGAGGTGAAGAACCTCTACAAAGAAAACTAC
>JAGFMF010012151.1:1267988-1285677 GCA_019455555.1 Galemys pyrenaicus | reverse complement strand
AACCAAATAAAGATCAAGGAAAGGAATAAGAACAATAATAACAATAACAGCAATAAAGACACAAAAACCAAAAATGAGGAGACAAGGACAGACTGGGGAAAGGACACCTGGTGGGGAGGGGAGGGAGAGGGCTGAGGGAAGATGGGAGCACGAGGGACTGAGGTGATGGTGCACTGGTGAGATGGTGATGGGGAATACATGGGGATTACAATTGATGGCAAGTATATGTAAATTTTTAAATATTTTATATTAATAAAAAAAATTTAAAAAAAGATGAGGTGGCAAGTTGATGATAAAAAAAATAAAATAAAAATTTATTTCAAAAATGTTCAGATAAAATATTTAGGGAGAGGCAGGCTGTGCTACTGTGCAGTGGAATAACATGTTAGAGAAAAGTCAAAATGCAAATTCTTTTAAATTCATTCATGAATGTATGAAATAAGATTAAAAAACAAATCTGCTCGCAATATTTGCTTAGAAAAACATTCATTTAGTAAAATTTCTTTTCTATTTTTTTTAAGATTTATTTATTTATGCATACAAGCACAGGCTAGAGGTGTAGGGGTGGTGAGAGAATCCACCAGACAGAGCAGGATGGAGAACAGGCAGATACACAGAAGCACACTACTGAGGGGAGCAGCGGGCGAGGCAAGAGAGGTCTCCTACGCCATGTGGGTCCCCTCCCCGGCCTGCGGCACGGATCGAACTCATGCTGCAGTGGCTGTGGTTTGATTCATAGTACGTTGCTTAACCCACTGCACCAGCAGGGCAGGCCCTGAATTTATTTTCTGATCTAAACTTTTATCTAGAGTGTTTCACAAACACAAACAAACCAATCTCCAAAACGTGTTACTTTCTGGGTTGCCGAAACTGAGAGTCCCAACATGTATTATCACCTTTGCATATATACATAACTTTAAAACAAAGACTCAACTAATAGAAGGAACTTTTTTCTTTATAGGTTTTCCTTATTTACAGTCCTCTCAGGAACTGACCTCACATTCTCTCTGTGTCTACTACACCTACATAAATCTTGATCCAACTCAAGACATAAACTGAATAGTACATACTTTCAATTGCCAAGTAAATTTTCCGCTCTCCTTCCTTGGGTTCTTTGCCAGGTGGAAAATATGTTCCTCTGATTGTAATTGCAGCTTCAGAATATTCACTGATTCTCTGCAGTGCTTCCTTCGAAGTAACTTTCCACCTGGCAGTCTAATGAGAGAAAGAGTGGAGGGGGGGGAAAAAATGACTTCATAGGATTAAAAAAAAAAAAACAAAAAACCGTAGTGCCCCAACAAAGAAAAGGTTATCTAAACCAAATTATGACCAATATTAACATTACATTAACACCGATCTAAATCATAAATCCATTTAGATCCTACTGTACCTATACAATATTCATAAAAACGCCATCTCTATTGTTCCCATGCAGATATAAAGAGAAATACTTATTAAAAAGTTCACAGGTTTCAAAGAAGGGATTTTTACTCTTCAAGAAGCAAGAGTTTCCACGCCACAATGCAAAAGGCTTAAACAAATGCTACTTGCCTGTGGGAAGTCATTGATCTCTAATTCTTCCTCATATCTCTTGAAAGATTCATTTTGTCCACCATCCTGTCTTTCCTCTTCTTGTTTCTCCAAAGGCACGTAGTTGAGTTTGGCATTGATCTTTTCAGCAAGTTGCTCTGCAATGGTTTTTGCAGATACTGTAGGAGCCAAAATAGTGCCACCTCTGAGAATTGCATTGGTGGCCTGTTGCATCACATCCTGTGGTTAAAAATACCCACAGTGAAATCTCAATTGAGGATAGAGACAAAACCAGGATCTTATCAAGTTATTCTCTGGGAAGACACTAACTAAAAGCATCTTTTTAATATAGAGTTCTACCCATATCTGTAATCTACCAATTATATAACTAAAAGTTTAATGTAGTTCTCTTACTCTGGTGAGAAAACTAAAGAATACTCAACTACATTAAAAATCCTACTGGATTAAGATGTGCTTGATAACTAAATTAACTCTTGATAACAAAGATATTTCTGATATCATTCACATGCTTTGGGTTTCTAAGAGTTATTCTGTCCACTACCACTACTGAATTCCCCCCTGTCCCTCCATGGCCTGACCCAACATTCAATAAATCATAGTAAATGTAAGTAGTAAAATTTGAACTTAAATTTACAAAGACTCTACCACAGAAAGAATTCTGTTGTAACAGGGGAAACATCTCAAGTTTTTCCAATAACAGTGAAAAGCTACAACTGCTTGATTTCTCCAATAAAGATATTAATAATAATAATCACAGAGAGCAGTAGGTTAGTTGCTACAAACCTTGTTTTCAGGAAAGGCCCATGCTTGCGTACAGTAAATACTTCATGGTAATGCACTGGCTAAACAAAAGCAAATGCAGAGTCCCACGCTCCAAGCCCTGAATGAGGCTGCCTTGCTGAGTTCAGTCTGGCTTCTGGGTTGGTCATCCCAGTTGGGGCACTAAATATCTGAACATAAACAGTCTACCGGACAGAGTCCTGTCTCAAATACTTCAAAATGCTATTGAAATTACCAAACCGTTCTTTGGGAACTCCATGAAAATTTACTTCTTAGTTAACAGCAACAAAAAAAAAACTTCCTGAAAAATGGCATGCAAAATATGTAACACATTTCCCACTGCTTAACTCCATGTTAGTTTGAGTTGTGTTACTGGGTGTTTGTACTTCTAAGGAGTTATTTCTGTGCCCAATAAGATCAAGAGAAAAAAAGTTACTTTAAGTAAGATCTGGTAAGATCAATTATAATATTACTGTATACAAAATAATAAGGTTAACATGCCTCCCAGAGTAGGCATTAAGATCTCATTTAACCACATTGGTGAACGCATTCAAATGCAACAATCAAAAGGAATCTGTATTCAAATAAAGTTCAATGTGTAGGACAATCCATTCACTTGCGTAGAAATAATTCCTACGAAGCACTTATATCAAAGAATTTCTAAAAGTATTAACTAAGGCTCGGAACAAATTACTTAATACCTGAGACTCAATGCCCAAATTCTTCTGAGCATTGATTCTAAGAGCCAATCTCTTAGCAATTTCTAATTTTTCAGCATTTCCTGCCGTGGGAGCAGGAACACTAGATGTTCCAGGAGCTGCCATATCTTTCACTCTCTTCTTTGAATTAAACATGCTTTCAATTTGCTCATCAATCTAGACAAGGAAAGGAAAAAAATTAGTAAAAACTGAATTAAAAACACCAACTTAGGTATACCTACAGAAATTAAAAAAGAATATTTTCTACCAAAATACTAGAATAAGATAGTTAAATTTATGCTAATTCAACTACACATATGAATAGAAAACTATACCAATTTTCCATTAAAGGTAACAAATCTTATTTTAAAAAAAAATCTGTAATGAAAAACAAAAAAAAAGAAAAGAAGGAAGTAGGGATACACCACTTAAACAGACTCCTTTGTAGTCTAGAAAATACATTCCAATTCAGCAAATGAGGATTGTGTGCTGTCAAGACACAGCACCCAATATGATGCAGCTGACTTTACTCCAAGACTCAGGCCTAGATATCAGATCATACGGCAATTAAAGAGGCTAGAAGGCAATAACTCAAGGCAAGTGTATAACTAAAGTGGATAAAAGCAATGATTTTCATGGACATGGTGTGGCATGTTCCTAAGACAAGGTTTCCAAAATAATTCCCAACTTCTAAATTACAATTTGATATCCTAAAAATTTGAATAACAGAGTCAGAAGACATTTTTGCTTTATTCTTTTCAAATAAAAAGTAAAGAAATGAAGTTGGTTTCCTCGTCAAAATAAAGAGCAATGCACTCAAGGCATTGCTCTCCCAGAGCCCCACAAAACCGCAGAGCTTCTTCTAATTCTCAGTTTAACCATGCCAACCTAGTGAGGCAAATGCAAACTATCTACATTTACTTCTAAAGATGACTTTCTCACAACAATTACTACTGACACTGCCAACCAAAGAGATGCAAACCCTTTCAGAGCCTCAGAGTAGGGTTCCAAATCTCAGATGCAGAGAAGAGCTTGGTCAGGGGTTTTTTAAAAACTGGTTAATTTGGTAAGACTTTTTACTGAACTAGAAGTAGTCAATTTAGCTTCTTTTAAAAACATTCACTACCTAATAAAGCCTTTTGGTTATAAACTACTTTTTTTTAAAAAAAAGGTTTATTGGGGCCTCTCTGGTGACGCAAGGGGTTAAGCAACGCACTATGAAGCAAACCACAGCCACTGCAGCAAGAGTTCGATCCCTGCCGCCGGCCAGGGAGGGGACCCACATGGCGCAGCAGACCTCTCCTGCCTCGCCCCGCTGCTCCCCTCAGCAGTGTGTTTCAGTCAGTCTGCCTGTTCTGCTCCCCGCTCTGTCTCTGGTGACTTCTGTCACCTCCCTGGACTCTGGCCTGTACCCCAGCTCTTGTATGCATACAAAAATGGAAAGATTTCAATCAAAGACTATTGCTGCAAAATAGGTGATTAGGGGCCTCCCTGGTGGCACAGCGGGTTGAGCACCGCACTGTGAAACATCCACGGCACAGCAGTGTGAGTTCGATCCGTGGCCAGGGAGGTCTTGGCACGGTAGACATCTCTTGCCTCACCTGCTGCTCCCCTCAGCAGTATATTTCAGTCCATCTGCCTGTTCTTCTCCCTACTCTGTCTCTGGTGAATCCTCTCACCTCCCATGACTCTGACCTGTACCACAGCTCTTTTTTTTTTTTTTTTTTAAGATTTATTTATTTTATGCATACAAGCACTGGGGTACAGGCCAGAGGTGGGGGGGGGTGAGAGGATTCACCACAGAGAGCGGGGTGCAGAACAGGCAGATCAACTGAAGTACACTGCTGAGGGGAGCAGCGGGCACAGCAGGAGAGGTCTGCCGTGCCATGTGGGTCCCCTCCCTGGCCGGCAGCAGGGATCGAACTCGTGCTGCGGTGGCTGCTGTTTGCCTCACAGTGCGTTGCTTAACCCACTCCGTCACCAGGGAGGCCCCGTGTACCACAGCTCTTGTGTGCATAAATAAATCTTTTAAAAAAAGGTCATTAAGCATTATGAGTTAATTTTCATAAATTATAAATTATATACATTTGGGCACATGTGAATACAGGGGTGTGTATATATATATAACATATAGTGTGTGTATGTATATATATATTTATATATGTAAATATATATAAAAGTCTAGGGAAGGGCACAGCAAAAAGGACTCCAGAAATTGCTATCTCAATAGTCATATGGGAAGACCTCCACTAAGAAATGAGTAATTGCTTCAACTGACAAAAATGAGGCTCAGAACACTACTCACATCAACTGCAGCATCCTCATCATCTGAATCTTGCAGACCAAGAGCCGCTTTTTGTAACTTCTTCCTCTCATTAGCCAAGGCTTGTTCTGTCTCATCAAACTTGAATCCTTTACCAGAGAACCCACTACTCTTTTTAATTATTTTCCCTTCCTTTAAAGAAAAAACAAAAATAAAGCTGATTTCATACTGAAAATTTTACTGTCCAGAGTTTTATGGCAATTAAATATTTTCTAAGGTGGCATATGCAAATATTAGGAAAACACTTCCTTTCGCATATAACAAGTAAGAATTCTACACAAAATACTTAGTTGAAAAAGGGAGAATTTTGTTTTTATTCCTTATCTCTTTCTCTAAAAAGATAAATGAAAATAATCCTTTCAAGGTTTGGGAGTATTAAACATTCAAGGTTTAGAATACAACACAATCAATTTGCACCAAAACAAGAGTGTAAAAACTCACAGCTTTTTGCTGATCTTTGAAATCACTCCAGAGTTTCTCTAAATCAGAAGGCACTGCAGTCCCTGATAATTCAAGAGCTTTAATTATGTCACCAGCATAGCGAGCTTGATCTTCTGTGATAAAAGTATATGCATAGCCCTAAAGGATGATAGAAAAGTGAAATTAGACCTTAACCAGATGATCTACTACTTAGATCACAAGTAAGTTACTGTGTGAATCACTTAATAAATCCTATTAAGACTGACTCTATTACCAAAGAATTTAAGACTTTAATTAAGAGTCTCTGAAATTCTTTAATGGTTCAAAGAGCAGTATCTAAGTTTAATGTTTAAAAATAAAATAAGCAAAATCAATTTCCTAATTTCTATATGCATATTATACAAACACAACCACACGGTCACATATTAGTTTTTGTTAATACAGAATTATTTTTCCTTTTTGCTTGCCTTTCATTGCTCCACTACTATACAGCTCTATTCCAGTTAAACTTATTAACTTCCTAGAATATAGCTGCCAATATTTTTTAAAACAAATTTTAAAAAAGATTTAATGTTGTATATAAAATGTAGTTTTACATTTAAAATGTGAATTGTCATTATATATTCATTAATTTTTGTAACTGTTTTACAAAAATGAAGTCAGATATGCCACCAACCTGAGCTTCTCTAGAACCTATGGTTTCATATACCCCCAGAAGCTTTCTGGTTCAGGCAAGAGAAAACACAGGAGTTGGAAGCAGGGGAATAGAAACCATAATCAGGATGTTGCTTCAAAAAAATCTGCCCCTATCTATTATAAATTTTAAAACACATTCTAATATTCTCTTTTAGGAATGTCTAGCCACCAGGTTTCACCCATGGGCTTCATCTGTATTGCCCATGAGTCAAGAATGGTAGTACTCTTTGAAATACATTTTGTACATTTTTGCACACACACGTGACACAGACTGCACATGGTCCAACAATGTTACAATTTTTGCTACCTGGCCCAGTATATAAAAATTCCCAAATCGAAATAACTCATGTTAAAAGAAGAAATGCCATTACAACTAAGGAACAACTTGAATGTGCCTCAACTTTTCCCATCAAGTAAAAGCAGAAGTTGTGAGGATAAAAAAAAGAGATGATATATGTAAAATACTTGGAACAGTACCTGGCACTTAGTAAACACTCCATAAATATAACCTATTCTATTAATAGTATTATTGCTTAAGTATGCAGAAATGCTCATGGTTGGGATATCAAATAAATCACCATCAACTCTAAAAACATTCTGCTGCCTTTAAAATGAATGAGTTAGAGGACTCCTTGGTGGCCTAGGGTTAATCCACATATGGTGCAGCAAACCTCCCTTGTCTTGCCTGCTGCTCTCTTTACCAGGTGGATCTAGGTTTCAGTAGATCCACATGTTCTGCTCCCCACTCACCTCCCCCACACCACCCTACAACCCACTTATTCTATGAAAAAATTTAAAAAAATAAAATGAACGAGTTAGACTTACCAATATTTACCAACACACAGGTGAGTCAAAACAGCCATGTACATGATAGAGGGGAGGTGGGAGGAACAAAGGTGGTAATGTTGGGGTTAGAGGAAAAGGTGATAGGTGTGAGACTGTGAATGTTTTATAACCCTAAACTAACAAAATCAAATATTATTCATATTCTGAGGATTTCCAAAATACACTCCCTAAGTCCCATTATCAACTCCTTGAATAAATACCTGTATTTTAATATAACAGAAATCAACACTAAAAAATTCTCTTTACTTTGTTGCCTGCTCTTCCAGTCCGTCCTGCTCTGTGCACATAATCCTCATAATGGTTGGGGCAGCTGTAATTTACTACGAGAATCAAATGTTTCACATCCAGACCTCGGGCAGCAACAGAGGTGGCCACAAGAAGTTTGCAGGTCCCGTTCTTAAAATCATTTATGATGCTATCTCTGTCATATTGATCGATTCCTGCAAGTAAATTAAAGAAATTATGTTCTAATTGTTTACCATTTTCTGTGAATTAAGGAAATCCAACTCACACTGACAACACATCCAACACATGTAATAAAAAAACACAAAAAACCACATTCATGGGCCTCCCTGGTGGCGCAAAGCATTAAGTTGCAGCACTATGAAGGTATTGGCAGTCACTGCAGCACAAATTCGATCACCAGCCAGGGAGCTGACCCACATGGCACACCAGACCTCTCCTGTCTCGCCCACTGCTGCCCTCAGCAGTGTATTTCAGTGGATCTGCCTGTTCTGCTCCCCACTCTGTCTCTGGTGAATCCTTTCACCCCTCAGCACCTCTGGCCTATACACCCAGCTCTTGTGTATGCATAAATAAAATAAATTCTAAAAAAACCCCAACACATTCACTATGCTAAAATATGGCAGGTATCCTCTAGGAAACTACTCTTACAATTGTGAGAGAATAAGCATGATAAAAGCAAGTAACGTAGTGGGGTTATATGAAAATAGTTTGACCTCATGAACCCCTGTAGGTCTAAGAGACAATTCTTGAAAAAAAAAAAAAAAATCAATAGTCCTTCCCCTTGTCTCCCTAGTGGCCTATGGGTTAAATCTCAGCGCTACCAATGCCATGGTCCTCCAACAGCAAAGCAGCCCAAGTTCAAGCCCAGGCCAGGGAGGTGACCCACATGGTGAAGCATACTGATCCTGTTTCACCTGATGCTCCCCTTAGCAGTATATGTCAGTAGATCTGCCTGTCCCCACTTTCTCTTTTATGAATCCTCTTACTCCTCATACTTCTGGATTACACCCCAGTTCCTCTATGCAAAAATAAATAAAATAAAAATCTTATAATAAAGAAATGATTTTTTAAAATTTCAATTTATTTATATATATTTGACATCAGTTTTAGTCCCCATGGAGTTCCCACCACCATTTCACCAGTGCACCAGTCACCTCAGTCCCTTCTGCTCTTTCTGCTCTCATCCCATTCCTTCCCCACCAACCCCCTCAAGGTGACCCTAATTTGTCTTTGTCTTTTTGTTGTGGGGAATGTTTTTTCAAAAAAAGAAAAAACAAGAGTCCTTCCCCTACAACTCAACAACAACAACAAAAAAACAAACATGCTAATTAAAAAATGACTAAAGGCCACCAACAGACATTTCTCCAAAGAAGTTATACAAATGTTCATTAGGCAAACAACAACAAGTTCAATATGTGAAAAATGAGTCTATTAGGGAAATGAAACTCAAAACCACAATAAGGTATCACTTCCTACCTATAGTGTACCTACAATAAAAATAAGATGGAACACTGCAATTGCTGGTCAGTATATGGATGAGCTGAATCTCTAGTGGACTGCTGGTAAAAACGCAAAATGGCAGATCCTCAGAAAGTCAAACACAGACTTACTGTATGGCACAACAATTAAACTTCCAAATTTAGCATACCCAAAAAAACTGAAAACGGGAACTGAGACAACTGCATATCAGTGTTCACAGTAACACTATTCACAATAGCTGAAAGGCAGAAACAACCTACATGTGCAACATCACCAGGTGAATGAATACAGAAAATAGAATAATATATAGCTCTAAAAAGGAAGAAAATTCTAAGATATGACAAAACAGGTATAAATCTTGAAGACATTGTGCTAAGTACAGAATGCAAGCAGAAAAGAAAAACACTATGATTCCACAAATGTGAAATACCTAGAAAGGCAAATTCAAAGAAACAGAAACTAGAATACAGGTTACCAGAGGCTAGGGGAAAGGGAAAATGAAATTGTATTTCCTCAAAATATAGGATGATGAAAAATTTCTAGAAATTTAGTGGTGATGGTTACACAGCATTGTGAATATATTTAATGCCACTAAATTACACACTTAAAAATCATAAGATATCCAGCAAGTGCTGGAGGAGAAGAATCCTACTACACTATTGGTGAAAATGTAACTTTTGGGCATATATCCAAATAACATAAAGCCATCAACTCAAAAACAATGTCTACGGCAGCACTGTTTATAATAGTGAGGAAATGGAACCACGTTAAGTGACCCAAAAGAGGACTAGCTCAAGCTGATGTGGTCTACCTACACAACAGAAAGCTTTCAGCCACAAGGAGAGATGAAATGTTGTATTTATAACAAAATGGAAGCATTTGAGAGAATTATGTGAGGTAAAGCAAGTCAGAATGACAAAGAGAAATACTGGACATTTACAAAGCAGACAATTCAACAAAGCAAAATTACTAATAAAAATTTGCAGACACAAGTAAACAAAGTGAGGCTTTTGAGGCTAAGAAGGAAAGGAAGGGAGAGAGGAGAAAGGGTGAAAGGGATATAAGGGATGATGGGGAAAAAATATCAAGTGAATAAAAAGTGTGAGATTAGGAACAATAGTTAAATTGGGTCAATCAGGTAAAAAGGGGGACACAGTTAAGTACAGAACTGAACTTCAGTGGTGAACTTAATGTAAATACAGACTTTGATTTATAAGAATGCACACCTGAAACATGCTATACACAAGACTACTTCAACAGGGACTGCCTGTGGCACAAGAGGTTAAGTCGCAGCACTGTGAAGCTATCCACAGCCACTGCAGCAAGAATTCGACCCCTGGACACTGAGGTGGTCCACAAGGTGCAGCAGACCTCTTCTGTCTCACCCGCTGCTCCCTTCAGCAGTATACTTCAGTCTAACCACCTGTTTTGTTCCCCACTCTATCTCTGGTGAATCCTCTCACCCCCTACCCCTGTACCTCCGGCCTGAGCTCCAGTTCTTGCATGCATAAATAAATTAATCTTTGAGAGATAATGGTAATTTTTTATAATGTTCTTTTATTTATTTATTTTTTAAAGATTTATTTATTTATGCATACAAGCACTGGGGTACAGGCCAGAGGCGCAGGGAGGTGAGAGAATCCACCAGACAGAGCAGGGGGCAGAACAGGCAGATGGACGGAAACACACTGCTGAGGGGAGCAGCGGGCCAGGCAGGAGAGGTCTGCCTGTGCCATGTGGGTCACCTCCCCAGCCGGCGGCAGGGATCGAACTCATGCTGCAGTGGCCGCAGTCCGCTTCATAGTGCGTTGCTTAACCCACTGCGCCACCAGGGAGGGCCCTATAATGTTCTTTTAAAACAATATTTAAAAAAGGGAAAACATGAACAAGTTAACCAAATGCATATCCTTGAAGACCTTTTATTTTCCAAAGAGGATTGCAAAAGTATGTCCTACCCCACAAGCTCTTCTGTATATGGAATGATACTCTCCCATCAAGAAGAACCTATGCCTCCATTCCCATAAGTCTAAGCCAGCTGAGTGACTATTTGCCCATATAAAGAATATGGTGGCAATGAAAGCTCGGCAGTTTCCAGTATTTTCCTTAACTGGCCCAGCAGATTTTGGTTTTTGCCGTCCAGCCTAGCAGAGCCTGACTGAGCCCTAAGTCTAGAGCCAGTACCATCATGCCAACCAAAGTGAGGCAAATTGGAAGTCTTCAGCCCCAACAGAGCCACCCTAATACACATAGCATGAAATGAAGAATAGATGTACATGCTGAGTGCTACACAAATTACACATTCACAAAGTAAATGACTATTGCCGATACATTTAAGGGTGGTTCATACAAAGCCACAGATTACCAGAAAACTTGTTTAATAAGGATAATTCAAATAGTCTGTCTCCCATATATTTAATTCTATTTTTTTTAAAGATTTATTTATTTATGCATACAAGCACTGGGGTACAGGTCAGAGGTGTGGGGTGGTGAGAGGATTCACCACAGGGAGTGGGGTGCAGAACAGGCAGATCAACTGAAGTACACTGCTGAGGGGAGCAGCGGGCACAGCAGGAGAGGTCTGCCGCACCGTGTGGGTCCCCTCCCTGGCCAGCAGCAGGGATCAAACTCGTGCTACAGTGGCTGCGGTTTGCTTCATATTCATAGTGCGTTGCTTAACCCACTGCGCCACCAGGGAGGCCCACCATATATTTAATTCTATATATACTTAGCAATGGAGAAGTTACACAAAATTAATGTTACTTTTAAATTTCAATTAAAGCTCTTTATGTTATTCATGAAAACCTCTAATGAGAAGGTACAAAGGAAAGAATGTAACACAGATCAAAAAATTCTGAAATCAATTTTTTCTTACCTAATGGCTATGGAATTTAATTAAACTAATGCATTCTCTTATTTGCATAATCTCTAAGTTGGACTAATAATGCTCACACACATAATGCTGTTGTGAATAAAAACTGCAGTAGATGATGCAAAATTTACAAATTATAGAGAACAAAGTAATACTACAACTCAGGAAAAACAAAGTGCTTGGCAAGTTAAGTACTTAAAGAGACTTATGTGGATGAAATTAAACATCACCTCCATGAAGAGACATGCAAGGGTAAGATGCTCTCATTAAATCCTTCAGAAGACCGTCAGCATGTTCCTGCTTATCCACAAATATAATGACAGATCCTGATTCCTGATAATGGCCGAGAAGCTCAAGTAACTTCAAGAATTTCTTTTCTTCTTCAATCACAATCTGAAAACACCAAATTGCAGCAAGTTAATGAAGTGAAAATACAAACACCTGCCTCATCAGAAATATTCATTTTACTTGTGATAAGTAGATAAATCACATCTTGCTCCAACTCTAAGGAGCTAAGATGAGGGGAAAGGCAAATGGTGGTTTTTAAAGTGCTGATTTTAAATCAATGAGACAAAAAAAGGGTGACTTTCAGAGAATAAAATAGTAAATATGGACAAGTGATCTCTCTGCCTCTTAGCCTTACATCCAGCTAACCAAAGAACAAGATGGTTATGTGACATTTCTAGTTCTGGTGAGAAAATTTAAAAGTGTATTTTAAACACAGCTCTACGGAATAGCTGGTAAACTTGATAAAATATTTAGGCTGCAACTGATGTGTACTACTTAATTTCAGAAATTATCTGCCTTCATCACAAGGAATGATCTGTAAAAAAATCATACACAATGCCTAAACATCCAGGGAATTAGGGATTGTACCCACCACTTGTTGTTCTACATCGGAGCAAACCACACTCCTGCCTCCAACCTGCACCTCAATGGGTTTACTGAGGATTCTGCGAGCCAAAGCCTCCATAGCTCTGGGGAAAGTAGCTGAAAACATAACTGTCTGTCGATCAGGACGGACATTATCCACAATGCGCATGACCTAAGAAAACATTACAAATAAATATTATCAGCGTACTCTCCAAATCATAAAATATTAAAAGTCACAGAGAAAACTTTTTAGAACTACTCTTAAAAAAAGTCAAGTAAGACTTTTAAGTCTGCTACTTAAAAATACAACTAATTTTACCCTATAATTTGCACTTCTCAGTTCACCCATTTCAAGAAAGGCCACTCTAGCCAGCCACACATTTGAGTCCAAAATCTAGGAGCCATGCTTGACTACTCTCTCTCTCATTCACTGGCTTTACCTTAAACTAAAAATGGAACAAATGGAGTAAAATTCAGTCTTCAAAGTACATCTACAATGCAAATATTCTCCACCAGCACCATAGCAGTTTCCCTTGCACTGACCCATGTGTTTTTACTGAGCAACCTACAACACCAGACATTATTCTTCTCAGTACTAGGAATATGCAATAAAAATAGGCAAAAACTTCTGTCTACTTGGAGTTTATAATACATCGAGGATAGACAGGTAAATACACTGTGTGTCAGTGATGGAAGAAATAAAACATTGAAAGTGAATATACTGTTGTGGGAAGCGGGCTAGAGATATCAATTGATTTAATGCTTAGAGACCCCTGGCGGAATAAAGAAGTCCTAGAATTTTCGTGGTGACCAGTATAAAGAGGGGTAAAAAGGACATAATGAAAAGCATTGTTGATGATTTAAAGGTAAGAGTGGTCAGTGATTGGAAACTGAAAAGGATAACGCTTTTACCAGGAGTAGACTATAGTTTCAATCCAACTGAAGATGCTGTAAAGTTTATGTGAAACAGGTACTCTACCCCAAGGTACTTGGAAATCCTCAACCAATTCTCATCTGGGTTATGTGAACTGTCTCCTAACAGATCTCCTTTCCTCTATTCTTGCCCAATCTGAAATCTGCCTTCCACTCAGAAGCCAGAATGAGAGTTTTCAAACATATGCCAGTATTTCTCTACCTTCAAAATCCTCCTGTGAAAGGTACAATATAAAAATTTATAGAAAACTGCACAAATCAAGGAAATAGAACAGGAGAAAAGGGCAACAATATTTTGACTACTACACACACACACACTCTATATGTATATATGCTATATTTAGAGAAAATATGAAACTTTATTTGAAAACAGTAACAAGGGGGGTTTTTTGGCTTTTTTTTTTAATGCTGTCATAAATTAAGACTTTAAAAATATATTTTAAAAAAAAATACTTTTTCTTTTTATGTAGAAGAACTGAGGTGCAGGTCAGAGATGTGGAGGGGTGAGAGGATTCACCAGAGAATCCTCTCTGGGGAGCAGAGCAGGAGGATCTGCTGAAATACACAGCTGAGGGGAGCAGCAGGTGAGGCAGGAGAGGTCTGCTGCACCATGTGGGTCAGGACCCTCGCTGGGGACCCATGCTGCAGTGGCAGCCTATAGCTTCACAGTGCTCAGACTTAACCCCTTGCACCATCAAAAAGTACATCTCTTAAATTTACATTTAAAGTACATTTCTTAATTTACTGGGAAAAGAAACATAAATGATACTTGTTTACTGACAGTGTCTAGAAACTTCACTACTATCAATTCTAATCTGTCAGTAGACAATATTTTTACGTACTTCAAAGAACGCCTATCATCTGCAAGCAACAATTATTTTCTTCTTTTCCAAATATTTCCAAGTTATTTCCTATTCTTGTCTGTGCTGATGAGGACCATGGACATTATCTCATTTTTTTCTTATGTTCATAGTCTAAAAGTTTCTGGGCCTCTCTGGTGGCACAAGGGGTTAAGTCTCAGTACCATAAAGCTATCAGCAGTCACTGTAGCATGAGTTCAATCCCCAGCCAGGGAACTGACCCACATGGCACAGACCTCTCCTGTCTTGTCAGCTGCTCCTCTCAGCAGTGTATTTCAGTAAATCTGCCTGCTCTGCTCTCCACTCTGTCTCTAGTGAATCCTCTTCTCACCCCCCACCCCTACACCTCTGGCCTATACTCCAATTCTTGGATGCATAAAATCTTTTTTTTAAAAAGTTTCATCAGGTAGTAAGATGTATACTACAGACTACTTTTGGTGGTGGTCTTTAGTCATTATTAGATAAGAGAGGGTTCCCACTACTCTCAGTGTGCTAAATTTATAAATCATGAATGAAATTTAGAAAATGCCTTTTTCTATTCAAGATAATACTCTGTTTTTAACCCCCTGTTCTGGTAACAGGGTGGACTGATTCTATTACAATAGTCTCCCCTTATCCTCAGTGGATACTTTCTGAGAGCCCTGGTCGATGACTGAAATTGTAGGTAATACTGAACCCTACATATACTGTGCTTTTTCCAATAACCTAGATACCTATGATAAAGTTTAATTTATAAATTGGGCAAAATAAGAGATTAACAGCAAAATAAGTCATTAAAACAAAGTAGTAAGTTATATAAATATGGTCTCTCAAAATATCTTACTGCACATAACATTTTCCAACAACAGTTGACCATGAGTAACTAAAACTGTAGAAATCAAAACAATGAATAAGACTTTGCTAATGTTAAACTGATTTCACATCCATAAGAAACTAACTTCTACACGAAAATCTACTTTAAGCATTGCTTATTTGGTTCCCAAATAGATTTTTTTGTGCTTTTTTGTTACTGTAATGAAACCACAACTTATCTTGTTTGATTCTGATATTAAGATTACATTGGACCGGGGTGGTGCCTCCCTGGTGGCACAGTAGGTTAAGCAATGCACTATGAAGCAAACTGCAGCCACTTCAGCATGAGTTCAATCCCTGCCGCCGACCAGGGAGGGTCTGCCCCACATGGTGGAGCAGACCTCTCCTTCCTCGCCTGCTGCTCCCCTCAGCAGTGTGTTTCAGTCAGTCTGCCTGTTCTGCTCCCCACTCTGTCTCTGGTGAATCCTCTTATCGCCCTGGACTCTGGCCTGTACCTCACTTCTTTTATGTAATAAATAAGTAAGTCTTAAAAATTAAAAAAAAAAAAAAAAAGATTACATTGGACCATAAAATGGAATAGCCAGTTTGACAGTTTCTTCAAAAGTTAGACAAAGGGCCTCCTGGGAGCTGCAGGAGTTAAAGTCTCAGCACTATCAAGCTATCGCCAGTCACTGTGGAATGAGTTCGAACCCTGGCCAGAGAGCTAACCCACATGGTACAGCGGACTACTTCTGTCTCACCCGCTTCTCCCCTCAGCAGTGTATTTCAGTCAATCTGCCTGTTCTGTTCCCCATTCTGTCCTGGTAAATCCATTCACCCCCAGTATCTCTGGCCTAGACCCCAGATCTTGTATGCATAAATGAATAAAAAAAAAAAACTCTTTTAAAATCTACACTATAGCTCACAATATAACCAACGACTCAATCCAAAACCTCTCTCCATTACTCACCACTTCTCCCCTGTACTTAGGGCAGGGGATGATTCACACTTTGCAAATCAATGAAAAATGTATGGAAACTCATCTGGAAAGGCCTATCACAATACTTACCTAAAGCACTATCATGAGAGCTAAGGTTCCTATAATTGGGAAAGAAGTTAAAGGGAACCAGTCCCATTTTACATCTTATTCTTCAATTCCCTCTACTTTTTTCCCACAATGGACTCCTTATATCTGCTTGAACACTACATCCCCACTACAAAGTAATCTGGCTCATCTACAGATGATACTATCCAAGTCCTATCTCACATTATGCTCATTTCAAGTTTACTGTGGCGTCCCCACTGAATCCCAGGTCTACTCCTTGGGACAGAAAGGATAATTCAGTATTTCTTACATGTGATTTTTTTAAAAAGAATTAAAAGATGCTATCAAGTCCTCTATTTCAAGCTTCATACTCCTCATTCCTTTACCTGTTTCTCACATGGTCAACTGCTAACCAAAATCCTGTTTAATCTCTTTTGTGGTCCTCTGTACCTCAGTTGGAATGTGGTCCCTAAATCTAAACATAATGTATGTACCAGCATACAACAGGCACTACATTTTTGGAGAATACATGAATAAGCTGAAAATGTTGACCATAATGCTAACCTTACCCTTTCTAATGTCCATCTTTATTATTGAAATTTGTGATAGTAGATTTTTTGGGCATCTATAGCACATTAACAATTAACACTATTGCCTTGTTAAGAAAATTTTCTGCCACCTTTTAACATGCATTTCTCTTAAAATTTTGCATTTGAGAAGACAGAATGTAAGAAAAATTAAAATCTATACTAAACCAATGCTTTGGACTAAAAGCATGAACTAGGGCCTCCCTGGTGGCACAGGGTTTAAATTCTCAGCACCCTCAAGCTATTGCCAGCCACTATGGCATGAATTCGATCTCTGGCCAAAGAGCTAACCCACATGACATTGCTGCTCCCCTCATCAGTACATTACAGTAGATCCACCTGTTCTGCTGTCTTTGATGAATCCTGTCAACCCCCACGCCTCTGGCCTATAACTCGGTATGCATAAATAAATCTTAAAAAAATAAATAAAAGCATGAATTAAATTTATTTAAGTACAATGAGAACTATAAAATATGAAAGCTTGCAATTCTAGAAGAATAATTTAATTCTAATTTTACCAATGATGGTTCAGTTAGTGAAGAAAAGCCTGAACAAATACTTTGAATATAAAGAATTCAAAACAAGAATATTTATTTTCTTTTCTTTTTTTTTTTTTTTAAAGATTTATTTATTTATGCATACAAGCACTGGGGTACAGGCCAGAGGTGTGGGGGGTGAGAGGATTCACCAC
>JAGFMF010012151.1:1252799-1267938 GCA_019455555.1 Galemys pyrenaicus | reverse complement strand
CCCCCCCTGGCCGGCAGCAGGGATCGAACTCGTGCTGCAGTGGCTGCGGTTTGCTTCATAGGTTGTTGCTTAACCCACTGCGCCACCAGGGAGGCCCTATTTTCTTTTCATATGTCCCCAAACACCATATTACCACATAATAGGTGTGTGAGACTATTTGAGCATTTAAAAAGCCATTAACATTTCAATCTCATGGTAGTTTATTTTACACTTCAAAGCACTAGGAAATTTAAAATTACCTGTGGTTCAAAACCCATGTCAAACATCCTGTCTGCTTCATCTAAAACAACATATGTTACTCTTCGAAGATTTGTGACCCGACCTAAGATGAGGAAAGAAAAATAAAGACAAAGAGAAAACTAAAAATCAGACACAATTTATTTTATGACTACCAAGAACTTTAAAAAACTGTAAAGGGAACTAAAATGCCTGACTTAACCAGAGGGGTAAGTTAGGTATCTTTAAACAGTGAAAAGAAATTTTGGTCTATAATGTCTTAATCTAATGGCAAATACTTTCTGACAATGGGTATATGAGGCCCTTTATTTTGTCAAACTCGTCTCTTGCATACCATCAAAGGGCCTGAAGAACCTGTAAAATTCAGAAAACAGCCCTCTCCAAAACACATCATAAAACTAAGACTGAGATGAAGCATCGAGCCACATCAGCCATTATCTGACAGCATCACCTAGGAAAAAACATATTAGAGATTACAGCGTATGTGTGGAAAGCAAGTTCCAGCGCTAACTATTTCAGATGTAGAAAACATCTCTTTATGTATTTTTTAACCTATTTTCATATAGTTAGAAGTTTTTAATGGGCATTAATGACAAAATACAAAAGTTTTAAACACTAAGTGTGTTACATATATATACATTCTTCTATACAAAGATACAAATCCAATTTCATTAAGTGCTCCCACTGGTCTAAATAAAAGCAACTGGTCTCATAGTCAATGAAAACTAAATACATACACAGGAATTCCTTCCTAAAGGATTAACACAAGCATTTCTATAAATTGCTGAATCAATCACCTGGCAAAACATGTATAAAAAAAGTTATTAAATATAAACCAAAAAGATAAGGGAAAAAAGTAAAATTAATCAAGATGAATTCGGATGACTTAAATCAAAGCAGCATTGAGAAAAAACAAGGGATTATTTAATCAGCATTCAATCCAAAACTTTTCATAGGCTATAAATATAAGCACACTGACATCAATTTTGATGTCACTTTGCCAACTTCATGGACAGTGAGAATTAAATGTATATAGAAATTCAAGCTGAATTCTATTAGAAACATGCATTACTCAGTTTTCAATATTCTATTTTATATATAAGTACTACAATGAAAATCATCCAAAGCATTTTCATCAAAAAGTAGAAATGAGCCAAAATATATGCTTTCTAATATTTAAGTATTCCACATTAAATATTTGCAGCCCCAATTAGTTTTTCAAGGTTGGGAACAGCATTAAATTACCTACCTTTGATGGTTTAAGTCTCGGAAGCCCAGTTCTATAAATCTTGAAGGGCCTTTCTCCACAGAAGTTAAATAATGTCAACAGTTTAGTAACAGTTTTGATAGGGAATAATTTAACAAAGCACAACATTTGAGCTCAAAAAGCATGCAACAATTACAAAAGATAAAATTTCTTGAAGTTGCAATATCTTATACAGTATTGTAAAAAAATTCTATTTCCAACAGATAAAATGTTTTACCAAAAACAAAAACACAGTCTCCCACCCTTTTAAAAGCAAAGTAAGACCCAAACTGAATTAAGACTCTGTTATAAGAGCTAAAAAGATCAGCTGGAATTAGTTCTGAAAAGAAGTTTTAAATTGTAAAAACATTTTCAGTGCTTACAAAAATGAGTTACAATACAAATTTTAAGATATTACAGCTTTAAGAAGAAATGTAGAAACCATCTGGTGGTTTCTTGTATCTGCTTTGACTAAACAAAAATGTACAGAAATCAAAAAGGAAAAAAGAACAAAAATATACCTCTGACTTACCACTGTTAGCTGCTAACATGTCAATCATTCGACCAGGTGTGCAAACAATAATTTCAGCACCTCTTTTCAGCTCAGCAATCTAATAAAACAAAGGTGAAATTTTATAGTCTATTTACCACTAATGTTTTTTTAAACAGATTGAAAACATTGTACTTGGCCCCAGGATAGCTACAAAAGGTTAAGACAGAAGTTTGATTAGAAGATGCTAAAGTTCCCTGCTCAATTCTTTAGATTGCTGAAGCACTACTAAAGGGATAGGTAGTAGCAACATGATCACACAACACTGTAACCTAGAAATTATCAAAGAAAAACACAAATTTTTACCAATTTTATTTTGGTATAACCCATCAAAACTAAGAAAGAAACATCAGAGAGCAGGAGATAAAGTGGTTCTATAAATCAACATTTTCACATTGAGAGTTGATTTCATTAACAAATCATGAAGTCACAACCAGTGTTTTTAAAGGAAAACAATGGAAATACCAGAATACACTAGCCAACAAAGTTTCTGTTTGCATTTTTATAAGTAAATATAATATGGGTAGCATGCACATAGTTATTTTAAATTTCAGACTAAAGGCTGTGTTCAAAAAACAAAAAACCTGACAAAGTGAAACTTAGAAAACTAACTTCAAATGTTTAAAATATCTTGGAATGGGGTCCTTCTGTGGCACAAGGGTTTAAGCACCACTCTATGAAGTATCTGCAGCCACTGCAGCATGAATTCGATCCTTAGCCAGGGAGGGGACCCACATGGCGTGACAGAACTCTCCTGCCTTGCCCACTGCTCCCCTCAGCAGTGTGTTTCGGCCAATCTGCATGTTCTGTGTCCCACTGTGTCTGGTGAATCCTTTTACCACCAAGACATCTGGCCTGTAACCCAGTTCTTGTATGCATAAATAAATTTAAAAAATAAAATAGCTTGGAGTACAGTCCTCCCTGGTGGTCTAGAGGTTAAATCCCAGCACAATCAACCCTACAACATGAGTTCAATCCCTGTCAGAGATGTGACCCACATGGCACGGCAGACCTCTCCTGTCTTGCGCACTACTCCCCTCAGCAGCGTATTTCAGTAAATCTGCCTATTCTGCTCCCCACTGTCTCTGGTGAATCCTATCACCTCCCACAACACTGGTATATACCTAGTTCTTCTATACAAAAATAGCTTAGAATAGTAAAAGCAAAGATTTTCAGCATGTGTCCTTATAACACTAACTCTAAGAAAGGGTTTTATGATTAAATTCAGAAAAATGATAGCGAATTCATCCTATTTTTCTAGACTAGATAAATAAAGACTAAGAAATTTTGTAGAAAAGAAACTTTTAACATTGTACATTCCTTTTCCAAATCTATTTCATCATAAAGCCCATTTTTTTTACCTACTTCTAGTTAAAACTAAAGATGTGATGATAATCATTATTTAGAAGACACTTGTAGGAATGTGAAACAAAAGGATGAAGGAAAGTATGTTTAAATATTTTGTTCTAAAATCAATGAAGAATGCTGATGAAACTTGGATATTAAAGCATCCCACTCATGGCAACCTTCTAAAAGATGTTAGCATAGAGAAAATAAATGCTGGCTCAGAAATCACAAGACCTAGGTCCAAAGACAATCTGTGGTACCATTAAGCTAAAATATATTAACCTTTCTGATTATTTCCTTACCTATAAAATGGAAAAATTATATGCCTTCCTTGAGCATGGAAAGAGGAAGAGGAAGAGTCAACCTCAAGTAAAAACAACTCAAAAATTGTAAAATAACATCTTTTTGACTATTTTCAAACCTCATAATACTAAGGATTTTTAGACGCAGTCACTATTAAAATACTGAAAAAGAAAATCACCTTTATTTTATTACATCATTCAACTTAAGAAAAGAATGGAAAATGGAATGTTCAACTACCTGCTCACTGATTCCTGTTCCACCATAAACACAGACCACTCTAAGTCCCAGGGTCTTGGAAAACTTCTTACATTCTTTAGTAATTTGTAAAGCCAGTTCTCGAGTTGGGGTCATGATGACGGCTGAAAAGATAAATATGTCAAAAGCCTAACCACCAAAATTCTTGAGGCTCTGCTTTAAAGTATTAAATATAATCTCTGCAATAAAGTTCAGATCTCTAAGTCTAATTTTTGTTTTGTTTTTTACACTTCTGAAAACCCTATTTTTTTCCAAAACCTTTATGTTAACAAACATTGTAATGAAGAGTAATTTTAAGACTTTAAGAACATGCTATAGGAAGACAAGTGAGTTAAACACCCTCAGGAAAATACTTGGTTTAAACAGAATGCACGTTGTTCTCAACTGCAAAACACAGAGCAAAGACAATCAAGTGACTCACTGTGCTGCAGATCATACCTCGGCTTCCGGAACAACCTTGGTCTGAGGGGCACAGACAGAGGAGAAATACACTGTGCCCTCCGTTTCCAAGAGTGAAGCAGAACAACTTTCCAAAACCCTACTCAAATTTGCAGAAGAGAGAGCTGCCAAACGAATCAAGAAATCTGAAGACCTAGTCCTGAATGAAATGCTGGCACTATAGCCTTTTAAGGCAAAAAAATAAAAAGGAAAATACATTTCCATACAATCTTCTATGTTGAGTTTATAGGTCCACTGATACTGTGCTAAGAACAAACCTCAACATAAATAGATAGATGCACGAGGAGACTACCTGCCGAGTCAGAGTTTAAAAATTGAGCTGTGCCAGGAGAGGCTGTTTTTGTACTTCTGAGATGTCACTCCAGAGCTCTGATGATTGTCACTCCACCTGCTGGTTAAGGGGAAATCAGCCCCGAAGTGCCAAATTTACATCAAGACATCTTTATTGTCACAATTAAGAACATTATAAAGTCTCACGTCTTTCTGAAAAAATGACAGCCAATAGTTTAATGAAAGGAATCATACCTATTGGCCCCTCTCCTTCTTCTAATGACCTCTGATCCATGATGTGTCTGAACATGGGCAACAGAAATGCAATGGTCTTTCCACTTCCTGTCTTTGCAATACCAATCAAATCTCGTCCAGACATTATAGCAGGTATGGCTTGGGTTTGGATTGGGGTGGGCTTTTCATAGCCATGCCTTACAAAGAAAACCAAAGAAAGATAAGGTAGAAATTGATATATCAGACCTCCCGTAAGACTAAGGTCTTTCAAAATGTGGTGTATCTATAAATATTATTTAGCAAAAAAAGAATAGATTCCTGTACATGCATGAACCTAGAAAATATGATGCTAAGTGAAGCAAGACTACACTAGTATGATCTTATTTATATGAAATGTCTAAAATAGGCAAATCTATAGAGATAGTACATTAGTGGTTTGCCTAAGATGGAGGACAAGGGAGAAGACTAATAATGGCTATAGGTGTCTCTTGGGGATGAAAATGTTCTAAAATTAAATTATGGAGATGATTATACAACTCCATAAATACAATTTTTAAAAAATCATTGAATTTGTATACTTTAAAAGGTAAACTTTATGGTATGTAAATTACATCTCAATACCTAAGACAAAAAAAGAACAAGATTTTCCAATAGAATAAAAATATAACTAAGGGGGATAATTATGTGAAAAGACTATTTTGAGTACCAGGACACTGGGAAATGCACAATCACTAACCACTTACTTTTTTAGAGAATTTAAGATCTTCATGGAAATTCCACACTGGACCCAAGATTTAATTGGCTTTGGGCAACCTTTTCCCTTGACTGTAATGCCCTCCATTTCCAAACGAAATACATTTACCTCTACAAAAGAAAATTGGGATTAAAAACTCCTAAATAGTGTGCTTTTCGTGTCTACTGCATTTGAAGAAGGCATGTTAAATAAGGAATCTCAAATTCTTATTTTAATGTTACCAAAAATAACTCCATATAAAACCTACAGGGCAAAGCACTAAACAGCCCAGAGATACAGTTAAAGCTATCACTGTTGCAAATCAATTATGGATGATAAGAAATACTCCAATGTCTATAATTTTGGCTTCAAGTTGCAACAGGAATAAATGAACAATGACAGAGATGTAACAGAACCACTTGGTCTACAAGCAGGAGGTGACCAGATTATCCTTATTCTACCAATATCACCATCAGAAAGAAATGACTAATAATACTGTATTTACTAAACTTCACATGATTATTTTCAATACTAAAAAAATCTCAACATGAGACAAAGTAATTTATGTTCACATTTTAAATACTTCCAAAAACATACTAACTTAAAAACATACTTCTCACTGCTCTATATCATTGCATATGTTCCACTCCCTAGAATGACACACTGCATTCTAATTACCACTCTCACTTCTCTAAGTGAGCCAAACAAATCCCTCCCATGCATTCATCAACTCATAGCCAATCCACACTGATCCCAGAAAAGTGTTAATTCTTCTATTTCCACAATACCAATAAATGAATAAGAAAACTTTACCTTCTTGAGACATTTTTGCTAGTTCTGGAACTTCAACGTAAAAGTTTTTTCTGAATGGTTCATATTCAATTTTTCCATGATCTACAGGTTCTAGCAGCTTTCTCTGTTTTGTCTGATAGCCTGTAAGGGCTGTCTGCAGATCAACTTCTTCCTCCTCTGAAGAATACTGTAATTTTTTTTAAAAAGTAGTTAAGAATGAAATTACCATTTTCTTCCTATGGGAAGCAATATTCCTAACTTTTAAAAAACTCCCCTTCTAGAAGATATTCTTTGGCTTTTACTTTTTTGTTCTCTAAATTTTTAAAATGTTTCTTTTTTCTTGACCCTTCCAGGAAACTGTTAACAATTTAAAGCTAAAATAATAATTTGGGGCCCTCCCTGGTGGCGCAGTGGGTTAAGCAACAGGCTATGAAGCAAACCGCAGCCACTGCAGCACAAGTTCAAACCCTGCCCCCGGCTGGGGAGGGGACCCACATGGCGCAGCAGACCTCTCCTGCCTCGCCCGCTGCTGCCCTCAGCAGTGCATTTCGGTTTATCTATCTGTTCTGCTCCCCACTCTGTCTGGTGGATTCTCTCACCCCCCGCGCTTCTGGCCTGTACCCCAGTGCTTGTATGCATAAATAAATCAATCTTTAGGAAAGAAAAATAATAATAATTTGGACATAACTATAAGAAAGTTTTGCTATAGTTCTCTCTATATAAATCTTTACAATGCATAATAAAGTAACAGGAAGAAATTCCGTTCATCCTGTCACTTCATTTCTTCTTTTCCAACTGCATTTCTGAGGTGAGTTGATGTGGTCAGAAGGGGAGTAAAACAGTAACATAGAGCCAGAGATCAAAGATATCAGAATATTCTACCAATTGGATATTCAGCTACAATACTGTTAAGAACAGTAAGAATTCCGGGCCCGCCCTGGTGGCACAGTGGGTTAAGCAACGTACTGTGAATCAAACCACAGCCACTGCATTAAGAGTTCGATCCCTGCCACCACCAGGGTGGGGACCCACATGCGCAGGAGACCTCTCCTGCCTTGCCTGCTGCTCCCCACAGCAGTATGTTTCTGTCAATCTGCCTGTTCTGTATCCTGCTCTGTCTGGTGGATTCTCTCACCAACCCCACACCTCTGGCCTGTACCCCAGCTCTTGCATAAATAAATAAATCTTAAAAAAAAAAAAAGATTAGTAAGAATTCCTCTTAACAGTAATTTTAAAAAGGAAAGCATGTATCCATCAATGCTTTCTATTAAATGATTCTAGGACAATACCATTAACAAGTCAAAAATTAATGAAGATGGCCTCCCTGGTTGTGCAAGGGAGTAAGTCTCAACAACATGAAGCTATCCACAGCCCCTGCCGAACAATTTCCAGCCACATGGCACAGCATGTGCCTATCTCCTATCTCGCCCACTGCTTCCGTCAGCAGTGTTTTTCAGTTGATCCACCTGTTCTGCTCCCCACTGCTGCTGGTGAATGCTCTCAACCCCAAACCGCTGGCCTGCACCCCAGTTCTTGTATGCATAAATAAATAAATCTTCAAAAAAAATTTAATGAAGAATTACCTCCATAGCATCCTGATCATTCTCCATGAGTTCACCTTTCTTCTTATCAGAATCTACGACTGCTTTTTTTGTAGTCACAACAGTGACCACTTTTGTGACTGTTGGCCCAGACTTCTAAAATTAAAAAAAAATTTAAATATTTTGAAAAGTTGAAACAAAAACTGAAGCATAATAATTGTGATAGTTTATAATTTAAGTAGGCTTATGACAGACAACTTAAGTTGCAATTTATGAAAAAAAATTTATTTCTACAAATTTCAAAATGTAATACAATCACATATTTTGCAATACATTAATGTAACTTACTACATAACACATCTTATATAACATGAGATAATGCAATTTATTTCTCAAATACTATCAAATGGTACTTTTAAATCACTCGACAATGCAAACATTATTTTAGAAATTTAGGATGGCTCAACAAACAGAATAGGTAAAACTCCAGGGGAGCTCTTTTTATAGCTCTTGGGAGCATTTATTTTCATAAAGAACAAAAAATAAACATGGTAAAGGTTTTAAAATTTGATTAAAAAGCAACAAACGCTCTATGAAAAGAAAAACAGACTAAGAAGGGGTATGAAAGATAAAAATGCTGAGAAAATCTGGAGAAGAATTATTGATAAAACAGCAAGCAAATATGCTGAAAAAAGACGGTGGCAATGACACTCAAAAGAAGTAATTTGGGAGCCTCCCTGGTGCTGCAAGGGGTTAAGCACTGTACTATAAAGCATCCACAGCCACTGCAGCACAAGTTCAATCGCTGGCCAGGGAGTTGACACACATGGCACAGCAGACCTCTACTGCCTCTCCTGATGCTCCACACTCAGCAGTAAATTTCAGTCAGTCTGCCTACTCTGCTCCCCACTCTGTCTCTGGTGAATCCTCTCACCTCCCACGCCTCCGGCATGTACCCCAGCTCTTGTATGCATAAATAAATAAATCTAAAAAAAAAAAAAGAAATATATATCTTTAAAAATAAGGGAAAACGCCATACCTTTTCATTGCCTCCACCACCTTTAACACTTCTCATGTTAAATTTTTTTACTTCCTCTTTTACTTCCTCCATGTAAGCATCTAATGGATCTAACTCTTCACCCTCCATTTCATTTCCTTCCTTTTCAGCTTCTGCAGGATCATCTTCATCATCTAAACATTAGAATACACTTCCTTTGTATGTGTGTTTCAAAAAAAATAACAATCAGACCACACTCCAACATTCTAACCTTTCATCTAATTATGCAAACACCCTCCTATCTAATTACATAGTGCAATTCAGATGCTCACACCTGGAATTTTTCACATCAAGTATTAATTTTGAGTAATAATAATGATAAAAGAAATAAATGATAAAATTACAAATCACTTAGTTTAAAAGAGGCAAAAAGATTATGCAAAAATATAATCTCTTACATTAAATTTTACAATTGTACTACTAGAAGCAGAACTAAAAATTTTCTGTTTACTAATGTTCAGTTATCAATTACCTTTCTTTAAATTACAAAAGAAAAAATTTTATAATTCTTAAAATAATCTAATCTTATTTAACTAACACATTAAGACTTAAAGATAAAATCCATTCATACATCTATTTAAACCACTGTAAAACTTTAACAGAAATGGAACAAAATTTCATTTTCCTATAAAATTTCACTTTTGTACATACTACTAATATCCCAAAAGTCAAAACCAGATATGGAGGAGAAATGCTTCTCTAAATTAAGAAAATCCAGAGGAACTCGAAAACATGACTAAATTACCTTCATTACAAAAATTCTATTTATAGGGCCTCCTTGGTGGCACAGTGGGTTAAGCAGCACACTGTGAGGCAGACCGCAGCCACTGTAGCACATGTTCGATCCCTGCTGCCAGCCGGCGGGGGGGAGTGTGGGGGGTCCGCATGGCATGGCAGACCTCTCCTGCTATGCCCGCTGCTCCCCTCAGCGGTGTACTTCCGTTGATCTGCCTGTTCTACTCCCCGCTCTTTCTGTGGTGAATCCTCTCACCCTCCCGTATCTCTGGCCTGTACCCCAGTTCTTGTATGCATAAGTAAATAAATCTTAAAAAAAAAAATTCTATTTATAGTAAAAAAAAGATTAAAGGGCTGTTTACTCACTGTGCCCCTGAGTACTCAACACTCCACATTAAGGTAAAAATCATTTGATTTTTTTTTCCTGATTACTACTCTAACAATTTAAATTTTAGCAGAAATATTAAAAGGAGCATTTCAATATCGCAATATGAAACAAGCAATTCCACTTCTAGGTATATACCCAAAAGATATGAAAGGAGGTAGATACTTGCACATTAATATTTATAACAGCAGTATTCATAAGTGCCAAAAAAACGTATAAACAACCAAATACTAAACAACATAATACATAAACAATTTAACAGATACATGCAATGTAGTATTAGCCTTAAAAAGGAAGGAAATTCTGATGCATACAACAATAGGGATAAATCCTGAAGACATTAAGCTAAGTATAATAAGCTAGACACAAAAAGGTAATACTGGATGATTGCAGTAAAGGACACGGACTAGGAAAATTCATAGAAAGAAAAAGTAGAACACAGATTACCAGGTACTGTTTTAGGGGCTGGAGAAAAGGGAGAACAAAATATATGCTTAGTAGGTACAAAGTTTCTGTTTGGAATGACAAAGTCCTAAAAAAGGATAGGTGATGGGCACAGTGTTGTGTAAAACTGAATGCAGTTAATGCCACTAAATTTTATGGTTAAAATGGAAAACAAGACATTATGTTTTTCCACAATAAAAGAAAGTCTTAAAAAAATCCTAATATAATCTATTATTCCTAGTTCTAGAATAGTCTACATGAATTGTTTAGGCTATAAGTCTAAAAATAAATATACCATCATCATCTTCTAAACTCCATTTTTTCCCTTGTTTCATCTCTTCAATTTCCTTTTTCAGTTCCCCTATGTTTTCCATGGCCTTTTTGCGTTGTTCTTCTCGCCATTTTTCTACTCTTTCTTTTCGTTTTCTCATTTCTTCTTCTAGTTTATTCTGGTCAAAGTTCTTAGGGAAAAAAGAGAGAAAATGAGTAAGTAACATTCCAAGTAAGTCCCCAGAGTATGAAAGAGAGAACAAACACCTATATTTAGACCACTTTTGGTAAACTGCATATATTTTTAATATTAAATACATAAGTAAAATGAAATCACAATAGAAAGCAACTATAACTAAGACAGACTTCAAACACCATACATTAATCTCACTTTAGTTTCAAGTAACACATACACATGAAGGCAATTTCTTCCTGAAAGTAGAAACTAGTTTAATGAGCAAGAAAATTTTCCCAGCTAGATTCAATTTTTAATATCTTAACTTTTCCAAATGACCTCTATAAACAATCATTTTCTATTACGAATTAGTAAGTAAATGAAAACTTTTCCTCAACATGATTATGAAGTTTGTTTTCTTACTTTAGGTCTAAATTTCCTGGAAAGTCATTTTAAAGACATTATTAAGATGATAAGCACTCTCAAGAAGAGAAAACATAATCCCTTTCACAGACAATCAGAACCTTAAAATTTGAGCATTAGAGAAATCACAAACTTATATATGCTATTATCAACTATGTATGCAATCACACATGTAGAAATCATTAACAATATCTACAAAATTATTATGAATTATTATGGAGTTTTAGGCACCTAGGATTACAAAGAACTATTTCTTAGATTGAAAATATTTTATAATATGACTATGTTTGTATTTTTAACTTAAATTTTGCAACAAAAAGACATTGGTCTTAAGTTTGCATTATATATAATAAATCCATCCTCTGTAATAATGAATCCCAAAAAGTTTATCTTTTTTCTTCAAGGTTAGTAGTGATTTGACCCTCCTATTTCGTGCATTCTTTCAGCCTACCCTGCTCAGCAAGCAGGTGCTTAAAAAAATAAAATGAACCCTTAGAAATGAAGCATAATACAGAATAAAATGAGCAAAAGAAGGCCTGCCTTGTAGCTATCACCGCTGCCCTATCTCACCCACTGCTCCCCTCAGCAGTGTGTTTCAGTCGATCCACCTGTTCTCCTTCCCATCCTGTCACTGATGAATCCTCTCACCCCCTGCACTCAAGGCCTACACCCTGGTTCTTCTATTCACAATAAGTAAACTTTTAAATTAAAAAAAATAAAATGAGCCAAAGATGAATACACAATTGAAAGAAAACTGCAAAGAATGTATAAGCTTAAGAAAACACGTTCTTATTTATATCTATAGCATTTAAATATTCTCTTGTATTGGAGATATGCTACTCAAAATAGTAAGACTGGTAAAAATTAAAATTTAAAACCCCCATGTTTGCAAGGATGTGAGGAAATAAGATTTTTTTCATGTTTAAATTCTTAATGTATGTTTTTGGAAGACAATCTGATGATATACATGAAAATGTTAAGCGCTTTACCCACTGACAGAAACAGTTCACTGACACTTTAGCCTACACTGTATTCACAATGGATCATGAGCAAGGGTCAATCAAGGAAATAACCTAAATATTCACAAGAGTGACCTCTACCTTATTTCAATAGGTAAAACACTAAAAGTGAGTTTTATCTATACAGCTATAGAAAGATCTCCAATATGTAACAAAAGAAAACAGCAAATTATTCTACTTCTTAAGATGGATAGTGAATATACTTAAGAGATTGTATACCAGTGAAATAATTTATAATTAAAAGCTAGGTATAAACAAAAAGCAAGGTATAAAATACTATATATGGTATGATCACATTTTGTAAGTAAAAACAGAATAAATACAGATATGCAAAGGAATATCCTCAGATATGACTGAGTAAAGAAGATAAACATTTTGGGATTCATTTTTATAGAGGATATATGAATATTATATACCTACTCTCCTTTACTTAAAAATAACACTAAAAGTTAACATTAAAAAATAATTTGTCATTGTAGAAATAAGTTTGCTATTATACAACTATTTATTTATAAGTTAGTAAACATACGCCAGCATCTTTTTCTTTTTCATCCTCCTTGTCATCTTTGTCTTTTTTCTTCTCTTTAGAGCTTTCCCCACTATCTGTTTTCTCTTTGGACCTGGATCTTCCAAAAAGAGAGAAATAAGCATCATCTGTTCATGCTTGGAAACATTAATTTTAAAATACTTTTACAGCCTTGCATTTACTTTTTTTTAAGGTATGAGACGCCCAAGAGTTAACATTTTATATTCTATTAATAAAAACCTTAGACATATAAATTAGTCCCAATACTAGTTAATATTTAGAAATTCACCTAAGAAAAACTGAGCATGGGCCCTCCTCTGGTGGCACAGTGGGTTAAGCAATGCACTACAAAGCAAAACACAGCCACTATAACACAAGTTCGATCCCTGCCGCTGGCCAGGAAGGGGACCCACATGGCACAGCAGACCTCTCCTGCCTTGCCCGCTGCTCCCCTCAGCAGTGTGTTTCAGTTAATCTGCCTGCTCTGTTCCCCACTCTGTCTCTGGTGAATCCTCTAACCACCCCCCGCACTTCTGGCCTGTACCCCAGTTCTTATATGAATAAAAAAAAAGAAAGAAAAATTGAGCATACCATAACAATTGCAAAATTTAAGTAGGAAAAGTGTAGTAAATGGAGAAATAGACCAAGAGCTCAAAATTACCCACGATCATTTATATACGTAGTAATATTTAATTCCTGACAGGTTTGTACTTACTTAAGGAATCCTAAAATGTCTTAATTTTAATGTGACCAAATTAGACATTCCCCCCCACTTTCTAGTCTTTATTGAAGGTGCTTTTCTAAGAAAGTTAAAATTCCTTCCAGATTTGATAGATACCCAGAGAAAAAGAAGATATTCTCTAGTACTACAAACTTCTAAAAATTTTCTATGACAGAGAAAGTACAATAATAACATTACCTATTTTCAGCTTTCTTGCTTTTATTACCAGGACTAGAAGAGCGGGATCGCCGGCCCCTGCTTCTACTCCTTGAGCGTCTCCTATCTCGACTTCGAGATCTTCTGCGTTCTCGACTTCTGTCTCTCTCTCTGCTTCTAGAACGCCTGAATGGGGGACACTTTTTATTTAGTCTATGACTATGCCAAGCTACCATTACAAGTTATGGTTCTATTCCATGCTCAAAGAAGCTTCTTAATTACCATCATTAAAGGCAGAGACTTCAGTTAACTATCAAATTAGTGAAAAAGAACAAGTAAAACCAATTCTTACAAATGGCCAATGAAAAACACAAGGAAACAATTTTAAAGTGTTTATTAAAAACTTGTCATGTTGGTGGCACAACAGGTTAAGGTGCAGTACTATGATGCTAGCCACAGCCACTGCAGCACAAGTTCAATCCCCAGTCAGTGAGGTGAGCCATACGGCACAGCAGATCTCTTCTGTACCACTTGCTGCTCCCCTCAGCCGTGTATCTCAGTAGATCTGCCTGTTCTGCTCCCCCACTATCTTTGGTGACTCCTCTCACCCCCAGTACCTCTGACCTGTACCCCAGTTCTTATACGCATAAATAAATCTTTAAAAATAAAAATTTATCATGTTGGCAAAGGAAAAAAATAAAGGCTGTCTAGAGCCTCCTTGGTGGCCTAGGGGTTAAGTCTCAGTGCTATCACCACTAAAGGTTCACCCACTCTTTTTTTTTTTTTTTTTAACACCCACTCTGTCTCTAGTGAATCCTCTCACCTCCTCCCTGCCCCCCCGCACTTCTGGTCTGCGTCCAGTTCTATGCAAAAATAAATGCAATCTTAAAAAATAAATTAGGGGCCTCCCTGGTATCACAGTGGGTTGAGCACCACACTGTGAAGCATCCGGGGCACAGCAGTGCAAGTTCGATCCCAGCCAGGGAAGGGGCCCACATGGTGCAGCAGACCTGTCACGTCTTGCCCACTGCTCCCCTCAGCAATGGATTTCGATCAATCTGCCTGCTCTGCTCCCCACTCTGTCTTCCGGTGAATCCTCTCACCACCCCCACCTCTGGCCTGTACCCCAGTTCTAGTATGCATAAGTAAATAAATCTTTAAAATAGGGCCTCCCCTGGTGGCGCAGTGGGTTAAGCAACGCACTATGAAGCAAACTGCAGCCACTTGCAGCACGAGTTCGATCCCTGCTGCCGGCCAGGGA